>PVHP010000676.1:57268-119734 GCA_004024765.1 Zapus hudsonius
AATACACAAAAATAAATACATTTTTAAAAAAGGAGATGATTATGTTTTATTATTTTGTAGTTCTGGAGATGGAACCCAGGGCCTTGTACATTCAAAGAAAACACTTGACCACTGAGCTACAACCCCCAGCCCAGGAGGAGAATTCTGACACATTCTATAACATGATTAAATCTTGAGAATATTATGCTAAGCAAAATAATATAACCGCACACACCTACGATAAACACTGCATGCTGCCACTTCATATGAAGTGCTTAGAGTAGTCAAATTCATTGAGAGAGATAAGTTGAATGGTGTACTTGCTTGTTACCCAGGGAAACATGGAGAAACAAAGAAAGTGATTTAATGTGCAGAGTTTCAGTTTTGTAAGATGGAAAACTTCTGGAGATTATAGAACAACAATGTGAATATACTAAACTCTACTGAGCCTAAAAGTGGTAAGTTCAGTAAACTTGGTTACAAGTACTTTACCAGTTACAAATACAATAGTGCCCAGAGCAAGAGCAAGCCCTCCACAAGTGTTAAAAGGCTAGTGCAAAATGTGTACAGATGATAAGAATCCCTTAGCCACCAACCCCTCACAGCTCTCTAGTGAATGCAGCCTTCAGACGCCACCAAAGTGCACTATTAAGGCAGGTTACATATGTGGCCTAGTAACCAGCTCTTCTTCGCAGGAATTTCAGCCAAACTATCCTGAAATAGTGTAATTGACTCCTCTAGTTTCTCATCGGCTTTAAAAACATACTGTGACTTCAATGCACAAGATAATTGTCTTTTGAAAATTAATCTTCTTCATTCTTATTCTAAGTATTCAATGCTTTCCAAAGGGGGGAAAAAGAATTTTGCTCTGATTCTGAAATCATTTCTGAATGAACCTTATAAAAATCCATGTATCAGTAAGCCTGTGACTAGTATCTAAAGATGTAGACACTTATATTGCATTAATATTCTTGCACTTGGCTAATATTTCCTTATTCAGCTAACATTAAGCAAAAGCTATTATAAAACAATAATAAAAATGATTTACGTTCCAAATAAAAAGTTCAGCGTATGTTGCAATCATCCACTCTTAATGTTCTTTACTTCTGGTTTAGAGGAAGGTAAAGGACCATTGGCTTGAAAACAGAAGTGTCAAACACAGACCAAGTCATGTAATTGATGGAGAACCATTAACACAAGCATGAAATACTGTGACCATTGGCAGGTATCATCATCTTTGTTTGGCACTCAAATTTATATATGCTTTGGAAATTTTCAGAGCTAACTAATCTATTCATGTCTCTCCTTTTTCTTTCTTTTGGTCAAGTTCCCACAACTTCTCTCTTAGCTTTAGTAGCGTATTTCAGTCTGTGTTTGGAAGAGCTGAGTGAAGCTGAGACCAGAATGTGACCACAGAGTACATTTTACTGTGACAGTGTTCAAATGCTACCTGCCTCTGGAAGTGTCATTTCCAGTGTCTTTTAAGAGATGAAAAGGCTTGTAAGAGCTCAGTCACACTTTGCAATTATAGAAAACTGATAGTTGCATTTAAATCAGTCAACTGTACAAATGGCCCAATTTGGTTAAAAAAAAAAAGCAAACAAAAAAAAGAAGAAAAGAAAAAGTTATCCTATGAGCCAAGTCATTCAGGTGCTATACACTGGAAAAAAGATAAATGATGCCCTATGTCAGCAACACACACACAAAAAAGAAGGCAAGTGAAACATCTCCAGTTGTTATGCAAATATCAATCAGCATTTTTATATCCAGGGTGTTTTTTTTTTTCCACAAGGATGTTCAATTCTAAGAAAAATCAGTACATTTTATAAGTGGGGGATTTTTCCTCAGTTCCAAATATTATAAAGTCATTAAGAATATTTGGTCTTGGGCTAGAGCGATGGCTCAGCAGTTAAGGCACTTGCCTGCAAAGCCTAACAACCTGGGTTTGATTTCCCCGTGCCCACTTATACAAACTGGTGCATGCCTATGGAGTGTTTGCAGCAGATGGAGGCCCTGGCACACCCATTCTATCTCTCTCCTATCTTTCTCTGCTTGCAAATGAATAAATGTATATATTTTTATCCCAGCACTGGGGAGGCAGAGGTAGGAGGATCACCATGAGTTCGAGGCCACCCTGAAACTACATAGTGAATTCCAGGTCAGCCTGGGCTAGAGTGAGACCCTACATTAAAAAAAAAAAAAGTGCAGATGAGATTTGGAGGTACTTCTGGTCAAGATGGCAGACTCTTAACCATTAGAACCCCCAGGGTGAAATCAGGCAGAAACCATGGACAACTTAAATCTACAAACAAGATCAAAAATGACAGGTGACTCTGGAGAAGAACCACCCTACCTAGCATCACCTAGGACCCAGGTGAAAGCTCCAAGGAGTGGAGAGATGAGCAAGAGTCCTGCCCCAGGGTAATGGAGACTCAAAGCTACAAAATGTTCCAAAGCAGAAACCTAGAGGCTGCTAAGATCTCAACACTAAGGCAGACTTAAAACTCACCCACCATGACTCAGGAAACTTTGCGGAAGGGGAGGGGGCAGAAAAACCATAGGGGGAGGAAAGAACCATGGTGGGGGAAAGGGAATATCCAGAGATATTGCTCCCCACCTTCTCCATCCCCCCATGACTGACTGCTGCTTGCACAACTCATAGCCCCTCAATCCCATGGAGCATTCCAGCAATCCCACTAAGGAGGGGGAGGGAAACTTATTACGGTCATATGACTTGTTCCTACAAAGTTTCTACTTAATAAAAAAAAACAATATTTGGTCTCATGGAGTAAAATGAAGATATCAATTCTATAGCTTTGAATTCTTTTTAGTTTCTAAGTTTTTAAAAAGTTTTTGTACATGCATATGTTGTATGTTAGGCATACTCCCGACCCTTCTTTTTTTTAATATTTTATTTATTCATTTTCAAGCAGAGAGATAAGAGAGAGAGAGAGAGAGAGAGAGAGAGAGAGAGAGAGAGAGAGCACCAGGGCCACCACCTTGTGGGTCTGGCTTTTGTGGGTCCTGGGGAATTGAACCGAGGGCCTTAGGAGGCAAGTGCCTTAACTGCTGAGCCATCTCTCCAGCCCCCGACCCTTCTTTTTCTCCCCCACCATGAGTCTCCTTTGTCCCTCTAGAAATTTTTACCTTTATTTTCATGCTATCTATACATACATAATTTTGTGTTATTTAGAATTTGAAAATTATAAAGGATAGAAAAATTCATCTTTCTGAGATTAGTTTAATCACTTAGTGTGATTATATCCAGTTGTGCTCATTCACCTGTGTGTGACATGACATTCACAAATGACATGACTTCATCCGTTTTTATGGCTGAAAAGAAAATCCATGGTGTATATAGATCACATATCTTCATCCATTTCTTGTTGTGGTTAATTCCATGAATTAGCTATTGTGAATAAACATTGATGTGCAAGTATCTCTAGGATATGAGTAAAATACCCCAGAGTGGACTAGTTTGCATGCCCATCATTAGTGTGTAAGAGTCCCTTTTGTCCTTATCAGCTTTTGCTGTTTTCTTAATGACTGTCATTCTCACTGAGGTAAGACAGAATCTCAGTGTAAAATGATTGACGTTGCTCTTACGCTAGCAAAATTGAACCTTTTTTTTCATGTTTATTGACCATTTCGTCTTTTGAGAACTGTTTATTAGCCTATTTGCTGATTGGGTTGTTTGATTTCTTATATTAGAGTCATTTGAGTTTGTATAGTATAGATATCCATCCTGTCAAGGGTTTTCTCCCATTCTGAGGGGTAAGACTTCACTCAATTATGTATTTCCTTTTCTGTACAGAAACCTTTCAATTTCATGAGTTTCTATTTGTAAGTTACTGGCCTTATTTCCCGAGCAACCAGAATCTTCTGGAAAGCCTTGCTTAGGCCTATATCTTAAAGTGGTTTCTTTCCTTTTTCCTGTAGCGTTTTCAGATTTTCCAGGTCTTACATTAAGGTCTTTGATCTATCAAAACAATGATTAGAATAACTCATATAAAATTACTCCTGATAATGCAAGAAATTCATAGCTTTGAAAATTCAAATTCAGAATTCTGATGTACATAAAATGAAGCTTTTGGAAAAATATGACAGATAACCTTAATTTCTGCTTAAATGAATAAACTTGTGCCCTGTTTATGGTTTCTGTGGGAGCTGCAATTTTAACTGATTTTTAACGTCTAATTTTTAGTCCACAGGTAGTAGGGTTTTTCTCCCCCCCCCCATGCAGTTTCTTTTAATGTGGAAGAATGAGAAGATCTCATGAAGGTGGTTCAATATTGAGAAGCTGCGCTTCCTTGGTGAGCTAGCTGGGCAGAGTTGATGGGAGTCATGATCAAGTTACTAAAGTGGTAACTCAGGATAAGAGGAGCACGAATACTCTGCTGAAAAGAGAAAGATATCATACCCATAGAAGAGGCTTGGGAAGTTGTTTTAAACTTCTCTGCAAACAGGGAAGGAGGAAGATGTTTAACATTTATACATACCCCTTCTCTCTAATTTGGGCCTTTCTTACTGAAATAAAGAAGAAAAGCGGAAGAAAAGCAGGCAAAAGATCAGTTTGTGGTCACCTACCTCCATCACCAACCAGTTCTTACAAATGCACTCTTTGCTCGGACCAGTTTTGGGGCGCCGTCTGCCGTATTGTTAGCATCCTGCACAATGCATGGCTCATCAATAACTATTTTTCTCAATATTTTATACTGAATATTTTCAAACATAGAGAAATCTAATGTACTTTACAGAGAACAAAAGTATACTCGCAGCGGGGTGTCGTGGTGCACGCCTTTAGTCCCAGCACTCGGGAGGCAGAGGTAGGAGGATCACCGTGAGTTCAAGGCCACCCTGAGACTACATAGTGAATTCCAGGTCAGCCTGGTCTAGGGTGAGACCCTACCTTGAAAAACAAACAAGCAAAAGTATACTCCCTATTCTCGTATCTCTCTCTTTCTCTCTTCCCCTCTCCCTCTCTTGAGACAAGGCCTCACCTCACTATATAGCCCAGATGGATTTAAAACTAACCACGATGTAGCCCATCATTAGTGTGTAAGAGTCCCTTACAAAGTCATGCTGGCTTTGAACTTGCAGTAATCCTTCTGCCTGAGAGTCCTGGATGCTAGGACTTAACACTTTAATGCTTTATCAGTTGATCTACCCAGGCATCATCTCTAATTTTTTTTTTTTGAATTTTGAAATCACCGCTATCATTTCACATCCCCTAAATACTTCATATGCATATGAGTCAGTAGGGATGCATACTTGTTTACAATCTTTTCATGTTTTAAAAAACATTTTATTTGAGAGAGAAAGAGGGAGAGAAGGGGGGAATGGGCGTGCCAGGGCCTCCAGCTACTGTAAACAAACTCCATTTGCATGTGCCACTCTGTATATCTGGCTTTATGAGGGTACTGGAGAATCAAACTTGGGTCCTTCTGCTTTGCAGGCAAGTGCCTTAACCATTAGGCCATCTCTCCAGCCCTCTTTTCATATTTTTGAACACATAATGACATACACTGGTTTTTAAATGCACTTGCTAAGGAATTTTACAAATGAATACACCTGTTACCCAAGCCCCTATCAAGACAAAGCATCAGCAGCCTCACTCCAGAAATTTAAGCACATTGCAATCTCTGCCCTCGCCCATCACCCTTGCCAAACATTTATATACACACACACACATATATATATATATATATATATATATATATACATATATTAGACTAGTCTTTCCTGTTCTAGAGCTTCCTACAAAAAGTTTCAAATGGGTTGTACTCCGTGCCTGGCTTCTTTCCCTCCACATGCTATTTTTTTTTTTAGACCATCCATGTTGCTGCTTGCAACAACACTTCTCAATAAATATTGATTAGTTGATTTTTATCAGTGTTCATCAACCAAGGATTTCAGTTGATTAAATATTTTTTAAATACAGTCATTATAGTTTGAACGTCTTTTATGAAGCCCTTTGGAGATTCAGGATTGGTGTTGGCTGATGACCCAATAAAGGTGGGGCAAGTTTTGTGGGAAGTTATCAAGGCAGCATCTTTTTAAAATTAAAGGAGAACAACATCCAAGGATGAGTATGAGTTCAGCACATGCAACAGGCCAGAGAATAACCGGTTACAAGCCTCTCCCTGTCTCTCAGGCATAGGTGTGATGTCTAAGTGGGATTTTTCACTGAAATGTTTTCTTGGAAGATTCACTTACAGTTGGAAAGCTCTACCGGAAGGCAGGCCATGGCTTGGCAGAAGGGAATGTCCATATTTGAATTATTTCAACTGCAGTTCCCCATTCTCTAGGGGTGTGTGTGTGTGGGGGGGGTGATCCAGGAAGCGGAGCCCAGTGCCTGTTGCCACAAACGTGACTTCTTGGGGGAGTCCCAGTTCACTGGAAGAGCCCCAACTGAAAATTTTCTAAAGAATCCCCCCTGTAGCCACAACTGTATTCCCTAAAAGTGGCTCAGAAAGGATATGAGGCTCTTCTAGTTGACACGAAAGTTTGTGTTCATTAGTGATTTTACATTCCTGTTAAGTGACTCAGGTGCTCTTCACTCCTCAGAAAACATTGTCCTCTTAAGTGGGCTGAAATCACTTGTGTGCAGAAGCCAACAGTAGCTCATGGAAGCCCTGATTGCTACCTGGATACACCAGAGGTCCCCAGCCTCCCAGGTAACCCAGGTGGTGAATCAAAACTCAACTTCTGAGGGCTGTGTGGAGCATGGGACACAGAATTGAGATAAATTTCCATTTAGGAACTTTAAAGAGCATCCATTCTAAGACTGCATCAGCCCTTAGGGGTTGGTCCTCTTGTATTTTTATTTTGCTTTAAAATCAGTATTGAGCACCCTAACTTGAGGACAGGGTACAAGTGAGAGGGGGTTACTGTATGGGAAGCTAATAAGAAAAGCCTATACAGGATTGTGGTTGATGCTTTTGCATTCAGAATAATTGGGGAAGAACTAGGCAATTAAGAAACACCCAGGTGGCTGCTGCCTAAAGGAGCTGCTAAGGAGACCATTTGTAAACTCAACCCGCTCCTGGCTACGTACCTCCCAAATATGGATTAATTTCCTCGGGAATGATCATGATGGGACACGTCACCATGAAATCACCTTCCGAAGGAGCATTTCTTGGGCTGTTAAAATGCCAAGATTGCCACACCACCTTTGGTAGCTTTGAACCAACATACGGATGGATCAGCTGCGTTGCCCTCCTTCACCCCCCCCCGCCCCAATACCTGGCACTGGAGATACTGCCAATACGGAGCCTCTCATTGCATAAAGTAGATTTACCAAAATTTCTGCCTTTTATACTGTCATAACAGCACGTTGAAAAACTATTTTCCCTTGACCCACCATGCCTAGGTGGGCCGGGGCTCCAAACTGACCTTTGGGAAATCACGCTTTTTCTAAAGACATGCTAATAGAAGTAAAATCTCTGCCCACCCTTTAATGGAAATCTGTTGTCCTAAAGGGTTTCACTTAAACCCCCCTGAAGACGGACTGGCAGAGGCTTCGGCCGACCCCTGGCTTTCCTTTGACCTTGATAATGACCAGGAGCGTCGCTGTTAATTGCAAAGCCCGCCTCGCGGTGGCAAGTGGCATGTTTCCACCACCCTCCGAGAAGCCAGGTTCTGCAGCCAGCGACGGTGGAGAGCTCCTTCCCACCACGTCTCGCCACCCAGAGAGCTGCTCGGAGGCCGCCTACAGGTGCAAGGCCGCCACTGCGCCCGGGGTCGGCGGCGTCCCAGCTGGCCGGCCGGCCGGCCCTCTCCCCGGCCCCGCGCCCCCGGGAGGGAAGGAAGCGGGGAGCCCCGCCGAGGCTCCACGAGCTCGGGTTGGGTGGAGGCGTTGCGCGGCCGAGGCTTTCCCCCTCTCCAGCGGCCGGCCCGGCCTGCCTGCCTCCGGCCGGGAAAGTTTTGCAAAGTTCCCAGCAGCGTCGTCCCGGGTGGCCTCGCCGCCGCCGGCAGCGGCGCTCCGGGTGGTGCGCGCGCGCGCTCGCTCGCCCGTGGGCTCCCGCGGGGCAGGCTCTCGTCCCGGGGAGAAAGCTGCAGCTGACGCGCGCGGCTCCGCAGACGGAAGCCGCTCGCTGTGACCCGAGCGCGCACGCAGCGCCTGCACCCGGGCCGAGGCGCCCACCCCGGGGCGCCCTAGCCGAGGCACTCCGGGCGTCCCACCATCTACGGCCCCGTCCAGGTTCCTCCCCGCGTCCTCCCTTCCGCCCGGCCCGAGGTCCCCAACGCGGGAGTCGGTGCAGACGTGAGGGGGGGCTTCAGACGTGCGCGTTCCGGAGCCCCCCAACCCCTTTCAAGTTCCTCCCCGTGCTCCCCCTCCCCAGCCACCGAGGGAGGGCGTGGTCGCGAGAGTCACGCCCCTTATGAATATTAATAAGCGCGCATGCGCCTTGCTCCGCGTGCTGGGTAGAGGTGGCCAGCCCCGGCCGCTGCTCCCAGACGGGCTCTCCGAGTCCCTCTCCGAGAGAGAGAGCCGGGTGGCACGCGTCATTGTGTTACCTGCAGCCGGCCCGCGAGCTGGGCTCAGGTTTTTTTTTCTTTTTCCCTCCCTCCCCCCGCCTTCCATGCAGCTGATCTGAAAGGGAATAAAAGGCTGCGCATAATCATAATAATAAAAGAAGGGGAGCGCGAGAGACCGAAAAGAAAGCCGGGGAGGTGGAAGACAGGGGGAGCGCCTCAAAGAAAACGATCAGAATAATAAAAGGAGGCCGGGCTCTCCGCCTTCTGGAACGGGCCGCTCTTGAAAAGGGCTTTTGAAAAGTGTTGTTTTCCAGTCGTGCATGCTCCCATCCGCGGAGTATATTAGAGCCCGGACGCGGCGGCCGCAGGGGCAGCGGCGACGGCAGCACCGGCAGCACCGGCAGCGGGAGCGGCGGCAGCGGCGGGAGCTACAGCGCGAGCAGCAGCGGCGGCGGAGGCTGCAGTGCCCGCGGCGCGCGGCGCAGCGATGCGGTCCCCACGGGCGCGCACCCGGCCCGGGCGCCCCCTGAGCCTCCTGCTCGCCCTGCTGTGCGCCCTGCGAGCCAAGGTAGGAGCCTCCCGCCGGGTGTCCCCCCGGAGGGCCATTCCTTCTCTCTCTCTCTTTCTCTCTCTCTCTTCCCTCGAGGAGTCCCGGACGCTGGCACCCAGCACCCCGACCCTGGCTGCGCACTCTGGCTCCCCGGGGACTCCATGGCCTCCGAAGGGTGACCCTTCCTGGCTACGCAGAGTGCGTTTGCCCCACTCTGGACCCTCGGAGCTGTAGTCGGGTTTTTTTTTCTCACACTCGTGTTTTTGGGTGCGTGTGCTCCATTTAATCACGTCGAGTCCTTGACGCTCGTCTTTTTTGCAAAATTTATTTTCACTTGGCTCCAAAGGTTGATCGGGGCGGGCGGGCTGGCCTGGAGGAAGTCGTCACCTCCACCCTCGAAGCCAACTTTCTCCCGCGCTGACCTTCCTCGCTTCCTCGCCCGCAGGTGTGCGGGGCGTCGGGTCAGTTCGAGCTGGAGATCCTGTCCATGCAGAACGTGAACGGAGAGCTGCAGAACGGGAACTGCTGCGGCGGCTCCCGGAACCCTGGGGACCGCAAGTGCACCCGCAACGAGTGTGACACCTACTTTAAAGTGTGTCTCAAGGAGTATCAGTCCCGCGTCACGGCCGGGGGTCCCTGCAGCTTCGGCTCAGGGTCCACGCCTGTCATCGGGGGCAACACCTTCAACCTCAAGGCCAGCCGGGGCAACGACCGCAACCGCATCGTGTTGCCTTTCAGTTTCGCCTGGCCGGTGAGTGATTCCCGGCGGGAACCAGCCGGGGCCGAAGCGTGCGCGCCCGAGCCCCCCAACCCCTCCCTGGAGAGACACTTGTAAAGGTTTTTTGGCTTGAACCTTGGGGACGCTTCTAGGGTGGCGGGGTGGGGAGCCCAGACGACAGCTAAATTGGTCTCAGCAAGACCCGAGCGGAGCGGGGTCTCCCAGTCGCTGATGTTTGCTTAGCGCACCGCGCCAGTGGGGACCGGAGATGGGGGGGGGCGTAGAATCTCGGGACCAGACTCCCGGGAAGGCCGGTTTGAAAGAGCAACTCTTAAGCCCTGGAATCCTCAACCCTCAGCCAGGAGGTCATCGTAGGTGATCTCTTTGCCTGACGCATGAAACTCGGTGCGCCGTCCACGGCGACTCCGGCCATCTGAGTTGGCACCCTCCCCTTTCCCGTGCGCGGCCCCGAGGGCGGGCGTGTCCTTCCTGGAGGGTGTCGGGGGGGCGGGAGATTTTGGTGTGTTCCAGGGCGCTCTGCAGGCTGGAGCGCTAAAGCCGGAGGGAGGGCGGCCGGGGGATGGGGGGGTGTGGGGGGGAAGTCTCCGGGCCCGCGCCCGGGCTTTCGGCCCGGGAACCCCCGCCCCCTGCCGGCCCCTTCCTGCCCCCGCCCCCGCGCCGTGTAGCCCAGGCGGCCTGGCTTCCAGCGGTTCCCGGGCCGCGCACTGGAACAGCTGTGTTTGCAAACTTCCCGGGGAAGGGCGGACGCACGCACTCGTCCTGCGGGCGCACGGCTCCCGCCAGCCCTTCCGGGGTCGTGCCAAGGCTTGGAAGGAGCGGCCCGCTAGAGTTTCAAGGGCACACGCATCCTCCCCACCCCCTCCGAAGCCATCTGAGCAGTCTCAAAGCCAGGGCACGACTGGCAGATCCTGTAGCAAAGCCCTTGCAACATCCCAAAATGGGTGGAAGGAAGATGGGTGCGATTGCAGAAGGGGAAGAAAGGGAAATGTTGGGGGGGGGGGTGCCTGTTGTCCCGGAGACGTGGAGTCGCTGCCAGGATTGGGGCTTGGCCAAGATTATGCTCGAAGAAGGGTGGGTGGCTGCAACAGGGAGCCCCGAGTCCCTGGGGATTGCTTTGCGCCACGTGCGCTGGTGGGGTGCGCTCTGCTGCCTCCTACCCGCCGCCTCAGGTGGTGAGGAGCCAGCCTGCGGAGGGAGGAGAGGAGCCTGGCTGGCTAGGTCTGTGTGAAGCCTAGGTGACTTTTCAAGACCCTGTTGATTTACAGGAGCTGGCCTCTGTCGTTGGTGAGATAGGATAGGTATCGAAAATTTGCCTTTAAAAGGGTCTTTCTCTTGAAAAGCTGCCTTTTGTGAAGTGACGTTCTCTTGAGATCTGAGGGCTATTTGTGCTGTGGGATTTCACTTTTACAAAGAAGTGTCTTGCTTGTTAATCCCCTCTTAGGGAGAACTTGAACCTAAAGACTTTGGCCACCTCTAAATCTGGCCGGGTCCGAGCTTATATTGAATACTGCCTGCTCTTGAACCGCGTGTGTGTGGCGCCCGAGGAGGAGGAAGGGACCCGCAGGTGGTTCCACCCTCCTTAGGATCTGTCCGACCTCCTCGCTGCTCACAAGACCATAAAAGGAATCTTATTAGTGATGTGGAAAAGCTGCAGGCCTGGCTGAGGTTCATTTTGGAGAGAGGGGTCAGAGGGAGGATGGTTTGGATGAAATCGGGAGGCTTGCTCCACCGACTGCCTGGGGAAAGTGACCTAGAAGGTGTGGCTTGTCTGCTGTTGACACCTGGTGGAGAGAGTCCTCTTTGTTGAAGAAGCCGGAAATGGTGTGAGAGGGCAGAGGAGACCACTGATTAGTTGGTTTTCTTCTGTGCCTTCAGGCCCCTCGCTCAGGTCACCAACCATGAAATAGACTTGCCTTTTCTAGAAGGGGGAGACCTCCGCGAAGTAGGGAATGTGGTTCTTTTGAAGTTGGGCCAAATGCGTGTATCACTCATAAACAAGTCTCCACCCTGCTGCCCCAAAAAAGGCCTCCAGTGAAACATAAGCTTTACTTCCCAAGAGAAACTGGAGTTTGGGTGTCCTGTTTTATTTTCCTGAATGTGGTTAGAGAAACACTGTTATCTGTAACTTTCAAGAACTAGTCCAGGGTGAGTGGAAGCCCTTAGCTTGGGTAAATGAAATGGGTAACCCAGCTTCCTTCAGTTTGGCAATTAAACTTGACTGCCTTGAAAGCTGATTTCTTGGGTGGGGGTGGAGCTCAGTGGTAGTGTTTGCCTAGTATTCTCGACTCTGGGTTTGATCCCCAGAAACTTCTTAAAAAGTAATAAAATTAATTTCTTTGGATAGATAACTGAATGTGAAATATGTTTCAAGAAGATAGAGGGGTTAAAAGAAAACAAACTCCAGGCAGGCTACCTTGGCTCCCAGACACATAAGCTGCCAACCCCCAGGCAGCCACAATTGTCATTTGTGCTAGTCCTCCTAAATTTGCTGACACGGGAAGAGCTGTGGTTGGGGAGCAGGGATAGGTCAGTGAAGAAGGTCATGTCATTCATGTCTTTTGTTTGGAATATTATGACCTCAATCAGGCAACCATTCATGTTCTAGAGAGGAAGAGGAGGAAATGATGGGGTCAGTTATGAAACACAACTGCATTCTAGTGTGCATGGGAGTGAGAAGCTCCAGTGTCCCATCTGGTTAGATGACACTTGGTGTCCACTGCTCCTATAGGTTTCTGCTGCAAGGGACTTGGCTTGAAGCAACAAGCCTGATTTATTCTTATCCCCAGGTTGTAGGACTGAGTGATAAGAACATCTTTGTGAGAAGTAATTGAGCTTAACAGCAAATGATTTGGGAGTAACCATTTGTAAATCACTGAAATAGTTAATTTGCACCTCCCCAAATTAGTGCAAAATCCCAGTAGGGCCTGCTTATTAAAAATGCATTAGAATAATTACCTCTTAGTTTTGGAAGCCATAAGAGCCCTGGTTCCTACTTGTGAGGCTGTATTGGTGGCCCTTAAGCTAAATGACTCCAGAGAAATTTTGGATGAAACCACTGGAGTCTCTGGCTTCATATTTTAAATACCACTGACCCCATTCATAAGCTTACTGAGGTCAACTTAATGATTTTAGAAAAACCCAATGGGGTGTGAATCTTACATACCAGTGATGCCAGCTCTAGCCCCTTTCCCACTTATGGCCTGAATGACTAAATGCCAGTGGTTTGGGTCAAATTGGCTGCCAAGATATTAATCACAAAATGTCACTAACCAGTCCTTGCCCTTAACTGTGTCCTTTGCCATCTTTCCTCTATAGATGGGCTGTTCACACAGGAAAGCAAGGGAAGGTGGAATATCCTTCCAGTTCTTTCTGCAGCCAGTATATGCCACCCACCTGTATGGATTAGCATGTGTGCAAACAGCACCCCTGTGTGCCTGCTCAGTGCAAGGGACTCTGTGTAAGGAGAAAATGCCCTTTTGCCTTAAGTCTACCTAGAGTGATGGAACAGTATGTTTTCTGTTGCAAAACCAGACTTTGAGGACAGTGAGGCTGTGGTGGTTTTAAAGGGGCCATAGAAGGAATAGCTGCTCCACATGTGGAATCCCTGTCCCAGGTATTTCACTTGGTTTCTAACATTTTTCTTCTGTTGCAGATGTAACCATGTTTTCGCCCTTCTTGTCTTGTTTCTTAGCAACTTACTCAAACTTCTGGTACTTAATATGAGTCTGAAACCCACCAGCTCCACTCCCATAATTCTATAGGGACTTCAGACGTTTGTAGAAACTAGTAAAGATTTTTTGGCTAGAGACTTGAAATTGAATGGGTCAGGAGAAGAAGCAGCAGCAATGTAATAGACATGTAAAAACCTCCCAGAAAGCAGCAATCTGAAGGCTGTCTAAAATCTTTCACCAAATAGTGTTGCCTTCAGGGACATTTTGGATAGAAAGCATGCAGGAAGTTTAGCAGGGATGGGGGGGGGGTGAAAAAAAAAAGGCCAAGGCAATAAAGTCTTCTCGTTCCAGATCTGCAAACAGGAATGCAAGCCGAGGCCTTGGCTGGATTCACAGCAGCTGCTGGTCCCATTGCAGAAGGGCCAAAATTGATCCCAATGTCAGGCCTTATGATTAGTTATCAACGTAAGAATGCATACTCTCTGGGTGTGCTTCTAGCTAGCTTACTAATCTAAGAAGACAAATATCCTGAGACTCCCCTAGGGACATCCTCCACTCCAAGGTTAGGATCCAGGCTGTCCACTGGGCTCCAGTATTTAAGTATGTGTTTTTAAAAAATTAGAACAAAACAAGGGCTGGAAGAAATATGTATTAGGAAGCCATGGAAAGTGCAGATTGTAACATGGAGGTGGAAATGGAAGGTGTCTTGGGGTCAAAAATGCCGACCTTTACTGAGTAACCATGTTTGAGCATGTTGCTGTTTTCTGATGACTGTGGCCCTCAGCAGCCCCTTCGTCCTGATTTTTATGGTTTCGGTGGCATTCTCACTGGCACAGTACATGTTTTGAGAAGACATTTTCAGGGTGGTTCCTCATGATTAAGGGAGCGTGTGTATAATCAGACCTTGAGTCCTCCACCAGTTCAGCTCAGTTTTTATGCACTTTTGGTAAATAAGTAGAAAGGCTTCTTGTTCAGGCTTGCTCTGTGTGAACCGGACCGTTGTGCTTGGCTGGCTTGTCGGTATTCTATCTATTAACCTCACCACCCTTTTGTAACTGGTGCATTTAATTATCAGTGGGATGCCTTTCAAACAGGTAAGGGTAATGATGGGAAAGGGTTAGGGGCCTCTCATTGAGAGTCTCAAATCTGGATATGAGCTCTGGGGCCCCTTGGTGAGCCTTTGAGGTGGGCTTTGATGAGAAAATCACCCTTTGTAACCAGATCGCTCTCTATTGACATGTCAAACCCTGCAGACTTCTACTAGCTTTCTGTGGCTGGAGCCTCAGCTTGCATGCTGTAGAGGGGTGATCTGTACTTCGTCCCTCACCTTGCCAAACCCCTATGAGACATGAATTATGAATGCCCACACATGAACTTTCTGAAACCATTTTTGTTTCATATGTTTTGTGACTGGTATACTTTTTCTACCCTGGCCACCCAGACACAGGCAGGACAATAGAGCTGGACAAACTGACAAGTGAGGATTATTGAAAAGAATGGGGCCTCTCCAGAAATACTGCTAGTACAGGACAAGCGACAGGAAGCAACAGTTGAGTCAGCACAGTGCTCCCAGGGCCCCCTGACAGACCAGGGCTGGCGGGTTGTGCACAATGACCATGTTGGCACAGTGGGCATTCCCAGGATGTGTGTGCCTCTGGCAGGCCCGATGGTTGCAGCGGTCTGGGGTTTTGGACTCCACACACGTGCCATTTGGATGGTGGTTTGTTTGTGTCCGTCAGCTTGGCAGGAGGGGAGGCAGCAGTTTCTTGGGCTTGGCTTGGCCGCCACCGTTGCCAGGAAAAGGAAGCTCTCAGCTGCCAACACAATTACCTTTGTTTCTTACATCCCCCCTTCTAAATGTGGCAATTAAGTGCTTACTGCTGTGCCCAGTGCCAAGGTAACCACCATAGAGTGGGGCAGGACACAGGACAAAACCTAGAGCAGCAATCCAGGTGTGGAGGGTGGGAGGAGTTGCTGGTGCCCCAGCCTTGGTGACTTGCTTTGAGGACTATGACTCTCCTAGGTACAACTCCACGGAGCTCTCCCCAAAGGCAGTCTGAAAAGCTGACCAGCTCTTTTCAATGCGGTACAAGAATGAAAACCAGCTGCCCTACTGCCAGATGTCCTGGGGCTTAGAGCTGGGAAGGGGCAGAAGTGACTCACTTTGCAAAGCCACACTAAGGGTCTGGTAACCAACTGCCCATGCCTCCTGCATTGCCCCAGACTCCTGCTCTGGGAAGATTTAAGGACAAAAGATGAAATCCAGGTGGCTCCTCCTAAAAGTCTCAGTTTTATTGTTTGAGCCCAAGAAAAACCCAGTCTTTGCTTTTTTCTCCTTCCCCCCCCCCGTTTGTTTCTTTAGTGAGATCTCAAGATTGAATACAACTTGCCTTCTTCCAAGCCTTCCTAAGACTGGGGACTCAGCCTCTGCTGGGGGTCCGATTTTCAGCAGCCTATCATGTAGGACTGATTACCTGCTTTGATGGCATGTGGTGCACATGATCTGGGATCTGTGTCTGGATGTATATTTTTGGGATGTACAGAGGTCAAGCGTGGGCCTGGGAAAAATTAGAAGCTCCCTAGCAACTAATAATCATTGCCAAATTATCTTGATTGTTGATCTATAGTGTGGGGATGGAGTGGGAGGGAAGAATGCCTCTTAATAGAAGCCTTGAAGGGAATCCTTTTCTCTGAAGGCTGGGCACCCAGGCCCCAGGAAAGCCGAACCCTTAATCCCAGCTCTGAAACAAGGCAGGGTGAAGTCCAGGCATGGCTGCTGTTACTGTAGCCCCTGCCCTCACTCCACCCCTATCCCCCAGAAGGAAGGCACTTGGTAGGGGATCATACCATCTGCATACAGAGCTGTGGTTACCATTCTTTTCTCTCAGGGTAGGGTGGTGTTGGTCAGCAATCTCTGAATCCAGGATGAGTCTGGTAGACTGCTTGGTTTTCCAAATTCTTGTGCAAGGCCTAAGAATGCCTTCTGCCTAGAGCCTGAAGCTGAGGCAACAGTGCCATACCAGCTTAGGCCCAGGGCACCTTCCCTTGCAGTGGCATTTGTGGGTATTATGTATTTAGTGCTTGTGCAAGACTGTCAAGACTCTTGGTATCAATGCATTTAATCAGAGGATTAATTACAGCAATATTGTTGAAGTGAAGGACGTGGGCCCCAACGTGACCAGAAAATGAAGGGCTTAATTATACAGACTCAGCCACACATCTGGCCTCATTTCGATTTGGCTCTCACCTCAAATCAGTAGAGAAATATAATTTCTTACAGCTCTTTGGGAAGAGTCCTGTAATTTGTAGGAAGTCCTAGGAAACTTAGAGGCTGTAAATAAGGTGTAACTTTCACTAATAAAACATTAACGACGACAACAATATATTTAGAGCTGTGGCCAGTCACAGGAGAGGGCTGGGTATGTGCCCCGGCTTGCCCAGTTCTGCTTGCTTTTGTGAGCATTTTCCCACAGTTATCAGTGAACGAAATGGAATCCTGCTGTGAGTATGAAACATATTTCGGCTGAATTCCAAGGCAGGGTCTATCACGAGATATTTTTGTAGTCAGAAGACCTGCTGTGTCACTGTGAGAATAATGAGCTTGCCTTGATTTATGAATGAAAAAGTTTTTCCACTTTCTTTTTTCTTTCTTTCTTTTTTTCCCCTTTACCTTGTCACCTCCGGCAGCAGTGTTTCTGGTGGCCCTGCACTACTTGATTAAGCATCACATGGCTTTGTGTGGAAGAGGCAAAGTGGACTTCATAAATGGACCCCCTGTTCTTTTCTTCCCACCTGCCATGGGTGTATTTCTTGAGCCCTGAGGACAGGGTTCTGTATAGTGTCTCAGCTCATTGCATATTGTGAGTGAAGATCCCAGTAAAAGTGGGAATTTGCTAATGGCTTGGGGTCCTGGGAGGAGGAGGAATTCAGAGATAAGCTTAAAAGATAAAAAGTGCCTTCAGTAGACTCCCTGGCATCTTGCCAGTATCCAGGGAATTTGCTTAGTTACTGGACTCTGCTTATGCTGGAATGTAAGATCTTATTTGATAGATAAGCTCATCAATAACTATCAGCCATGAGTGTGCAGCGGTCTCTCCCTTTGTACATACGTCTGCAGTTTGCTGACCACCCCATCACCCAAGCTAGGTTGCTGTCTTTGTCTTAGTCTCTGTGCTCACCCCTCCTTCTTCCTAGAGTCACCTGATACTTGTGGGAGCTGGGATGGTCTCACACAGACAGGGCTTTCAAAGGGGTTCTGAAAAGGAAAAGGGGGCCTCCCTGGGGACTGTCCCACCAGGGCCCAAACTGTAACCTTAGCAATACTTTCTCAGTATGAATACCTGTGTAGGTTGACTTGAAATGAATTCTTTGTGTGTGGGGGGGGGGTTTGTTTTTTTGTGTGTGTGCTTTTTTTGTGTGTGGGTTTTTTTTTTTTTTAATCTCGTGCACTAGGATTCGGGTCTGGAAAATTTGGGAAACTACGTGCTATGTGTTCCCATATATAGAGGTAGCATTTCCTGATTAGGACTTTGGGCTGCTTGCTTGTATGCATGGGGACCCCCAATGTGCCCCCTCACTGCCAGGTATGAAATAAGTCATTTGTCCACCTGGGAAGCAGAGTTTGTCTGGCTTTAAATATCCAAGACCTCAGTAAGCTGACCAATGGGATTTTCAGCTTGACTTTATGGTTTGGTTTGGTGGGGTGTACAGGCGGGCCGAGGGATGGGACTCTGACCCCTATTTCTGAGTCTAACCTTTGCTTACCTGTCTTGCAGAGGTCCTATACTTTGCTCGTGGAGGCGTGGGATTCCAGTAATGACACTATTCGTAAGTATCTCAACAGTGGTAGTGCACTGCTTAGAGGGTATGTCTTAGCGTCCTTCCCCCTAATGCCACCTGCTGCACCCCCACACAGGGTGAACCTGTGTGTGCAGTCTGTTCTTCAGCTTCTCCTAGGACTTTAGCCTGGAATATTAAGTAGCCAGACAGACCCCCAGTTAACTCAGTCCCTGAAAAAGGGACCTGGATTATCTCTGGATAGAGATCTTAATGGTGTTACAACTTTAAAACCTTGTAGACAGCTAAAGGATCAAAGTAGTGACTTTTTAAAAGTCCATTTAAACTTTAAGTGAGCATTTAATCTCTCATCAGAAAGATAAAGCTATAAAGGTGCGCTGGGTTCTAAAGACCAACCTTGAATTTCACTTGGTGGGCAGGGGAGCCCCAAATCCTTCGAAGTTTCCCACACTGCTCACCACAAACCTCCCATTGAAGTGGAATTTCAGAGCCCCACAGTCATGACCTGCCCTGTCCCCTTCTGAAAGATGTCTCTGTTTCCAGGGCAGGTTGCTTTTCAGGCCTGCAGAGAGGGGTAGGGGTGTGGAGAGAGGCTGTGAAGGTATGAGTTTGGGTGGCGATGTTCTGCCTTCTACAGTCTTGCTCTATGATAGTAACTTAACGTGTTTCCCTCCCAAGTCAAATGGCCAGTTCCTCTTTTCCCTAGCGGAGTATGGATAGTTGTCTTTGGAAAATTTGATTTGCTCGGAAGTCTCTTGGTCTATGAGGAAGTGTCAGTCGATCCAACTACTTATCTTTATCCTCCATTCTAAGATTGCCTTGTGTCTTGTTTCTCTGGCTCACTGACCCTTTCTTGAGTGTTCACTGCTAAAACCATTTTTCCTCTTGTTTCATCTTGGTTTTCTGTGGGATCTGCATGGTGAGTGCCCAGCGTGGACACAGTTAGTGGTCACCTTTCAGCATGGTGGGTTCCTTTGGCATCTTAGGTTCACAAAAGCCCTGTTAAGTCCTGGCAGGCACAGGCTTCCTGCCCTTTGGGGCATCCTCTTATTTTAGTGTGTTCCCTTAAGTACTGGCCACAGGGAGCTTGTGGGAATCCATGGCCCTGTTCCACTGTGGGGAGTGTTCTACATCGAGAGAGAGTGGTGGCAGGGGCACCTTGCCAGCCTTGCTTACTGCTCTTGCCAGTCAGCAAGATACCTGTTTGTTCTTCACTCCCACAAACATTGAGGACCATGTGGACATGATGTCACTATGCCCTGCTGCTTACAGTGAAATGGGATGAGGAGAAGCGAACCTTCCAAAATTGCAGGTGTGGGCAGGGCATTTTTCTTCCTTTCTAGCTGTTTAACCCACTGATGCAGTGAACATCCTTAAAATCAGGACACTTTCTATCCAAGAAGTTTGATAGAGGGCTGTGAGAAAATCCCCCACCTGTGCAGAGCATCTCCTGGGCCGTCTTGAAGGGGACAGGGAAGACTGGAATAGGAACACAGTGCTTTCAGCTCTCCACTTTTGGAGGCACTTATTGGCATGACGCCATGGGGTGCCTATTATAGGTTATGGAAACTCACATTGTGAGCTGTGGATTTGGTGGTGGGAGTGGCTTACCCATTTTTCTGTTCACCTTCATTTGCAATGCTTCTTAAGATATCACAGATCCAGCACCATCGAAGATAAACTTGAGGTCTCCTCGTCCAAGCAGTCTCTTTCCTAAGGGTTCTTTCTGGGTGATGTCAATATTTGGATAACCAGTGCCATAGCTATAAATCTGGAAGGTCCCTGTATAGCTTCTCTTAGCCTCCTCATCCTCCAATTTCACAACAGTCTTGCCTTCAACTTGTCACACTAAACCAGCTGTCTCCTGCCCTGTCCCCTGCCGCTCCCCTGGTCGACATCCCTGCTCACACCTGAACTTTTACAGTAACTGCCAATTGGTCTGCCCAGGGCTGTTCTGGTTGACTTGCCGTTGCTCTATTTTTGACCCATCCTTATCTGCTGGGAGTATCATATATGATGGTCACCCTGCTGCTAAAAGCTGACCCATTCAGTGGCTTCCTGTAGCTCCTGGGTCAAACTTTCATGCAGCCAGCAAGGTTCTACACAGCCCAGCCTTGCCTCCATGCCAGCTCACTGCAGGGTTGCTCATCGTATTCATTTCCCAGCCATTTCCATCCTTGAGTGCATTCTATTCTCGTGTCTCGGGACCTTTGCATGTCCTGTTTGCTCTGTCCCCGGTTCTCTTTACTCTCTGCCCTTCCAAAGGAGTGAGGATATCAAGTACCCCAAATGGAGTTGGCTATCCTTTGGTACCTAATCAAGCTGCAAACATCCTGGTTCCCAGATCCTTGAGTTTTGGGTTTGAGGTTTGGGACCGAATCTTTGCACTTTAGCTCTGCAGTGAACCCACGTGAACAGAGTTAAGCTCAGGTGCTGTTAATGTGTTAACATTTTCTCGGGCGAGTATTTCACCACTGGCCCTGTAAAGTCACTTCTTCCGTGTTTCAGGACTGGAGCATACAAGGATCCAGTTTTTCCTTTCTCCATCAGAGCAAATGGTTTATAGCAGTGCTTAATTGATGGATGGGTAAACAAGCAAGCAGGTATCTTTGAGAACAGGTTTTCCTGGCCTTTTTTTTTTTTTTTTTGTGGTTGTTTGTTTGTTTTTCTGGTTCGTCCTGGGGTTATGCTTGTAACTGGTTGTCTCTCTTTGGCCTGCCAGGCTGCTGAAAGTGCTTCATGGTATGCCTTTATGCTGTTGAAATTTGCATCGTTTTGCAACCGCAGGGCTGGAGTTACACTGGCTTCTAATGTTTGGAGCTGATGGGAGGCATGAATCTAGTGGCAGTGTAGAAGCAGTAAGCTGCAGACTCAGCCTTCATAGCTCAGACAGCAGAGTGTGCCACAGACACACTGGCTTCGAGTCTCGCAGAGAGAAGCTGATTATATAGCTCAGTCAGCCCCATTCAGGGCCCTGAAATGATCATCACCGTAGCGTTTCTCGGAAGGAGTTAAAAAGCGCACTGAGTGACTGAGTGCACCCTTCTGACCTCTGGGCTAAACTGTTGGTACCAACCTGAGACAAGCTAGACACCTTTCTGTGGTGGCATGTCTGTTTACTAATTCCTTCATCAAGCTCTCATAACCATGTATGTGCTAATTACCTACTACACATCTTAACTAAACCAGCAAAGCAAACACTGAGTGAGTGGAGAGACATTTTTGTCATTCTTCGTGAGCAAAGTTACCTGCAAGTGGTTCCGTATATTCCAGGGTGTGAGTCTGCAGTTGTGTGGGCTTGTTCAAGGCTTGACCTGCCCACACGACAACTTGAGCCCTAGTGGGTGAAGGCTGGAGCTGCGTTGGAAGAAGAGGGCACACACAGGTGGAACCTCCCAGGAGTTCTTCCTCTGGTCACCTGTAGGGCATGCCTAGCTTTGTAATGGAGTACAGACAGGCCCAGGGCCTAGAAAAACAGTGGTGTGGGTGTGTAAGAATCACAAAGTAGGTCCTAAGCGGTCTCTCCAAGGTGGCCTTGAATTTGACAAGGTGATGAATAGTTAGTGTTTGCAGGCTTAAGAAAGCAAACAGCACCAGACTGGGTGCTGACCTGGTGCTGTGTTACCTGTTGACATCCCTGCCCTGTACTCGTGGAACCTGGGGGCTGGCACTATGTCTTTACCTGTCTCTCTTAGACTAAGTTGCAAGTGATCCCAGGGCAGGGACCACTTCTTACTGCTCCTGAGCACTGCTTTAACTCTTAGACATTTACTTCCTTCAGGAAGTATTTTTAAAGGTCCTGAATTAAAGCACATACAAATGCATAGTACGTCAACCTGCTCATCTGTAGCCTGGGAAGAATTATTCTTCCATCTTCCCTTTGAGCAGAAAATGGTGGAATGCATCATTTGTGGTGTTGCGAATGAAATGCCAGCTTCAAAGGTGTTACATTAATAATTTCTTAAAAATGTATCCCAGCTGGGCACTGTGGTGCACACCTTTAATCCCCGCACTTGGGAGGCAGAGGTAGGAAGATGGCAGGGAGTTCGAGGCCAGCCTGAGACTACAGAGTGAATTCCAGGTCATCCTGGGCTAGAGCGAGACCCTACCTCGAGAAACAAAACAATACAACAACAGTAACCAAAAAAGTATATCCCAATCCATTCATTGGCTTTTTTGGTGAAGTTTTGAAATGGACAAACTTTTCCAAAGCAAGACACAAACCTCTAAAACCACATAAGAGGAGACCGTTAACTTTATCTGGATTAGCAATCCTTAAGGAGCAGCCTTGTGTGGTACCAAGAGTTTCTGCAAACAATCCAGCCCAACAGCATGTTAGAAAAGCTGCCGAAAGAGAGAAACAGGTTGCAGGTCATGGGAACAAATTCAAGTGGTTTAAGAATTACCTGAAAAAGGGTACTCGCCATCATCACTTAATGTCACCCAAAACAGAGACACCTCTTTCCTATGGAAGTTTGATCATCGAAGGTGACAGGTACTGTTGCTGCTAGCTCGGAAGGAAGGTTGTCTGATGGGGCCTTGTGGGTGGGTAGTGGGGCTTGTCAGGATGGCTTGGTTGTACACATACCCTGCATCAGCACTTCTGTCCTTAGGATTCTGTTCAGTGCTGGTCCCACACTCATAGGTAGGTCTGTTTGGCACACTTCTTGTGACTTTAATAGCAAAAGACCAAAACTTTAATGCTCGTAGATCCGAGACTACTACGGAAACTTATTTACAGGTGTTTCTAGGCAAGAAGATATACAATATACCCATTAAAGAGGGAATCAGTAGTGAGGGTAGCTTAGGGGAGGAGAATGAAGTTTTCATTGCTGCCCTTTTGCACACCGCTCGAATTTTGTACCATGTACATATGTTTTAATTTATTTTTAAAAGTAGCCTAAATGGCCAAAACTGAAATTTCTGGTATGAATGTTGTAGTCAGCCACATGCTGCTGGGATCAATCTCCAAACCAGGCACAATTTTGGGGAGAATTTATTGAGGTAACAGACCCAGGGGAAGTTAAGGAAAAAAGGCTGACCCCCTTTCACAGATCCAAGCAGAGACAGAGACAGCATCTCCAGAAGCCAGCAAGCAAACAAGAGGAACTCCAGGCTTGAGCTCAGACTGCTTTTTGCATATTTGTATAGCTAGAATTCCAGACCCACCCCAGAAACACCTTAGGGCTGAACCCTAGGATCTGGCCCAAGGTGATACACTTCCTCCAGCCAGAACTGGCTGGAGACAATTAACAATTTTAATAAACCCTTGATTCTTTTGGGGGACATTATTCAAACTACCACATATGTTAATGTGCCTTATCTTTTTATTTTCCTCTAGAACCTGATAACATTATTGAAAAGGCTTCTCACTCAGGCATGATAAACCCCAGCCGGCAATGGCAGACGCTGAAGCAGAACACGGGGGTCGCCCACTTTGAGTATCAGATCCGAGTGACCTGTGACGACTATTACTATGGTTTTGGCTGCAATAAGTTCTGTCGGCCAAGAGATGACTTCTTTGGACACTATGCCTGTGACCAGAATGGCAACAAAACTTGCATGGAAGGCTGGATGGGCCCCGATTGTAACAGAGGTGCGTGTCTGTGCGTGCTGGGTGGAGTGCCCTGCGTAGCCTGCCTGTTAGGTTTGCTGCCTGGCTCTCACTCCTTCCCCAGCAGTGAGGTGGTGGGGTGGAATGTTGTGGTCTAGGACTGAAGCTTGAAGATGCTGAGTGTAGAAGATACCCCATGCAGAATCTCTTTGCCAGCTGGTGTCCCCATCCCCCAGCTGCCGTGAGTGTTGGCCGCTAACAGCTGCTCCTTCTCCAGGGAATTGTCCTTGGCCAAGCAGGAGCCACTCCATGCCCCATCCCTGCAGCTCCTCAGTAACTGACAGGGGAGGTACAAAGGCCAGCCCTTTGCCTTAACCACTGTGATACAAGATTCAGACTGCAGAGCTTCCCCTGGGACGAGGCTGAAGCCATCAACCCCAGCTGAGACCACATCCTCGCTCAGTTCCTTCCCTGCTCCATCTGCCTCCCCATCCCTTCCCCCTGTATCTGAATCCCTCTCAGGCTCTGCTTCAGATCACTTTGATGTTAAGTGGGATTGGGCCTACCCAATGATGTCTGAAGTGACAATGCCATGGGGAATGACAGTCCCTGTGCTCCAGTGGCCCTGCAGTGAGCTTCAGGTTGTGGTATTGAGGGGTCAAGAGCCACCTTGAGCTTTCAGATTCCTTTAGGAGTAAGCCCACCAAAGGAGTATAAATTGTCAGAGTCCCATGCTGTCTCCTGTCCCCTACACTAAAATTCAGTGTTTCTGATTCCTAGCAATTGATGGGGAAGTCTAGCTTAGTATATACTATCTCTTCCCCTGAGCAATAATGATCTTGATCTCTGCTGGTCTGGCATGATGATTGAATAGACTCATAATAAACACAGCAATCAGAGGTTTGAAGTATGAGAGTTAGGACATGAGGGAGTTTGAAGACTCTGGAGCAGTGCTTTCAGTAACTGGTGATAAGACTTATAAAAGGATGATATTTCTGGATCTCATCTGAAAGAAGGAATTAGTCAACATATTTTAACTAGTTATGTTTTAGAAATGAGTAACAATTGCTTAAACTTTTTTTATGTCAGCTCAGTGTTTTTTATTTTTTAATTGAAATGGATTGTAGAATTGCTCTGTGAGGATACTTGACAAAAAGTTCCACTAGACTTGGTCACTAAGATTGGCTTGCCAAATGAAGCCAGCCTTCGTGGCACCTTAGCCCCATGGCTGTTGAAACTAGTAATTTGGTGAGCAGTTTTTAGGAGGCTGGAGCTCACCTGAGGATGTCCTGATAAGACAGAGGCAGAAAGGGCCAAAGAGGACTGTGTGTGTGTACCTGTCTCTTGGTGAGTGGGAACCGGGCCCAAGCAGATGCGGGAGGGAACCCCTTCCCCGTCACTTGTATGTATGTTTGTCCTCAAACAGTATTGTGTTTTGAGGGTCTGCTAGCGCGTGGCCTTGAAGTTTAAGTCTGGATTTGTTATTGGGGCCTCTCCCATCTCTCCTTACACTGAGGTTGACATGAGATCTGAACTCATGGATTTTGTAGGCTTAGTGTACTAGGCCATTCTCATGACGGTGGGCTGCGCGATGCAAGCGATGCAAGTGGTGTGCTAATGCATCCCTCTGGTGTTTGTCTTCCTCTTGCAGCTGTTTGCCGCCAGGGCTGTAGCCTCAAGCATGGCTCTTGCAAAATCCCCGGTGACTGCAGGTAAATGACTCACCTGACCTTCTGTACTCTTCTTTTTCCTTAAAAAAAAAAAAAAAAAAAAAAGTTGCCTTTAATGCAACAGAAAAGTACTGGCTTCATTGTGAATTTGGCTCTTTTTCTTTGGAGGATGAGAAAGTTTAAAAAAAAATTGGATAAGCACATCCGAAGCTTATTAAATTATGCCAGCTGTCTGGTGGAATGCACACACTTCTCCCTTGGACCAAAAAAAAATTCTTATGGGCATAGCTGGTGACTTCATGTATTAACTGTTCTGTAAATTGATCACACATTTTTGTAATCTTCCCTTAACTTGCTAATGGACTGGACAGGGCTGTGGCTTTGTTTCCTGGTTCCTCCTCCTCCACCCTGGCTTTTCCTCTCCTGCCCTCCCCCACTTTTCTCATCTATAGGGGAGAGTCCAGCATTCTTTAGAATGGGATTAGTGCAATCTCCTCGCCCCTTGGCAGGCGGGAGCTGGGCCGGTGCTGAGAGGTTAATGGTTGCACTGGAATCTGCTCAGTTGATCCTGATGAATGTAGACTTTTGCTGTTGGCCTTTGAAGTCTTTTCTTTTATGGTCCAGAGACAATGCTGTGGCCAAGCGGAAACCTACCCTATCCGCTTCCCAGTGACAGTCTGGGGCTTTTTGAAATGTATATTATGCCAATGTGGAAAGGGCTTGTTTCAGGAAATACTGTTGGTGGTGTCATTGGCATTTTGACTGTCTCACGCTTTGCTTCCCAACTTTGAAGGATTAGCAGATTTAATGTGACGCTAAGTGGACCCTTTGGGCTTATCACCTTTGCTCCGGAAGCTGCTCTGATGTGAGCCAAGGACAGCTTATGAAACAGTCTAAAGGAGCACACCCCAAAGAATGTCGTACCCTGGGCTCTTATTAAAATGTGGCTCTAAATCTGTAGGGCTGGGCTAAGTCCAAGTGTCTGTATTTCTAGTGAGCTCCTCAGCCATGGCCCTGCTGGAGGGAGCCATCCTTCGGAAGACACTGCCCCCAAACTACAGAATGAGGAACTGTTAAAAATGCAGGGTTCCTGGTTCCAACCCACCGCCATGAATTCCCTAGGCCCTGCCTGGGAATCTAGAGGTGCCAGACTCGCTATGTGCTTTCTTCTCTTAGTGCGAGGGCTGCCACTTTAAAGAGTTACCTGTAGGCTCCACCTGCTTTGGATGACCTCTTGCGCTGTGGAAACACTTGAGCTTGAGGCTGAAGTGGGATTCAAGGCAGCTGGAAGCAAACAACAGGCTGTCCCAAAATTCTTCCTCCCTGGTTCTTGCACGTTGGTTTTTCTGGAAGGCTTGATGGGGGGATGCCAGCTAATCTTCCGGGTGGCAGCTGACTGGTATCGCACAGCATTGGCTGTTAGATGCAGAGCAGGAACCTACCTAGATGACTCTGCCTAATTAAGGGTGTTCTGGAGAAAGTACGAGCCCCGGTGCTATTAGGGCCTCTGAGCTGGGAGCAGCTCCGATGCATATCAGGAGGCTGACAGCGAATTGTGCTGTCATCAGAATAAAGCCGGCTGTGCTGGGGAGGGCTCTCCCAGCCAGAACAACAGGCTTTGTTTCCAGAGCCCTTTCTCTTTCCTGAAGTCTCACCTCCCGCTCCTGCCCAGACACGCACCGGTGCCCTTATTTACTTAAGGTGCAACTTTCCCACACGCCATTTGCATAGTCTCCCAGCCTGGTTCCTTCTCTCTCCCTGCCTTGAAAGAAAATCAAAACAGAACCTTCCAGCTAAGGAAGTTCAGGCTGTGTCCTGCTCCAGAAATAGTTGAATGACAGGTTACCTGTAAGTTGTCTTTTGGGTTATGTATTACACGGGTTTTGTTTTGTTTTCACCCCTTGCCCACAGGAGAGAAGTGGCTTTGTTGTTCCCATGTCGACTCACGTTGCCCCTTCCTGGGTGCACATCCACTTTATTGCCAGCCTGCCCATCATATCAAACTTAATTATGAGTCATCTGAGAAAGTCACTTCGTTTCTCATGAGAATCCTAACCATATACCATTAAACTAGGATAACTCAGTGGTGGATGCCTCTTTTAGGGTCAGTATTTTTATTTGTTTTCTTTTGAAGTCATCCATGGCCTCTTGTGGCTGCTGTTTTATGCTTGGGATTGAGCTCTCATTAATTAAGAGGTTAGGTTGGGTCCTCAGCTGTCTCTGCTTGCCTTTATCTGGCAAATTGCAGACGTGTAAAAACCATCCTTCATTCTTTGGGAAGTGAAGGGAAGACAGCAAGAGAAGTGCTATGTCCCCATCAGTTTCTCTTTACTGTCTCCTAGGCCAAGAGTCTTGGCCAGACAGAATGACTTCCCACCACCCCCACCTCCCACTAACTTGGGTGTCTGCTTTTTAAAGAATTCTGCCTACCAACTAAGTTGTTCTGTTCTTAGTTTAGTCTTTTAAATAGTGGCTTGTCACTTAGATGAAGGGTCTTTTGTACAGAAAACCAGAATCCTATGTCTGATTAAGGTTAAGCCCCACATTTGAGTGGCTCTTGGTATGGCTGTTTAGAGACCTTGGAAAGTAGTGTTCTCAGGGCTTCGGTTGATTCCCGGCCTGGGTGATTAGCTATTAGCTAGATCCTTGTCATTTTCCCATGACGAAGATTTGCTTGCTTGCCTTCAGCTCTCGGATCTGAAAGCCCTTCCTCTGGGTGGGTGGTGTGTGTGTCGTGGGGGGCTCTTTGTGCTTGAGTTACAGCTGAAGCAGGGCAGTTGGCTGTGGCCATGACTTTGTAGGACCTGCATTTGTTCCCCTTTCATGACAGCCTCAAGCTAGGTGCTGGTGTTCCCTGCCTTTCTCCAGCCCTGCTTTTTTCAAGCTTAGTTTTAGAGCTTGAAACTTGAGGGGAGAGTGGCTTGAGATCTCCCTCCCCCAAGCTTTGTTTTGTTTTTGTTTGGGGATCAAAGGTAACATTTGGCCTCAAAAAAATCTGAACTGGGAAAACTCCCTCCAAACTTGATTAAATATTTCTCTCTCTCTCTCTCTCTCTCTCTCTCTCTCTCTCTCTCTCTCTCTCTCTGTGAGAAGTAACTAAATGAGACTGTACAGAGTAATGATTATGAATTATCTAATAGTAATGATTATTAGTATTAATAGTAATCAATAGTAATGATTATGGATTATCTATGGAATTGGTTCTGGTGCTGGTTACCCTCTCCTACCCTCAGACATGGTTTTTATGATCTTGGTCTTTACAACGAGGTGCTCTCTTTCCCTCCTGTTCAACTCTGTAAGCCAGTGAAGTACTTTCCTGCCACACTGGTTCTTGTTGAGTTTCTGTGCACTGGGGTCATGCAGACAAGCTGAGCAGAGCTGCCAGTGCAGATCTGTGTAGACTTTCACACAGCTACTGTTGTCACCCGAGACTCCTTTCCTTGTATGGTCTGTCCTGACTAGGTCCTGGGATTGATTGATTCCAGGCTCCCACCCTCAAAGCCTGAGGAGACTAGCTTTGCGGAGGGCATCTCACACTGGCCCTCCCTGGACAGCCCTCTTCTTGTCAGTATTGGCTGGGGAGAGCACCTTGGCTCAACTGGGAAAAGGTTTGTTTATAAGGAGCCCTGGCAAGCCTTGGAAAGTCTGCCATCCTGTCCCCCACAACTAAATCGGAAGCAGCCTGGACTTTGTAGTCTTCTGTTGTAAACACACTCCCCCTGGCTGCTTGGTAGGCTAAGGCAGGTGTGTCGTCTGTCTGCAGGTGCCAGTATGGCTGGCAGGGCCTATATTGTGACAAGTGCATCCCACACCCAGGATGCGTCCATGGCACCTGCAACGAGCCCTGGCAGTGCCTCTGTGAGACCAACTGGGGCGGGCAGCTCTGTGACAAAGGTACGTACATTATGGAGCCCCCGGAGTTGGGGTGTACACCTGGGGAGGGAATTGGGGTTGTGGGGGTGGGGAAAGGACAGGGGTCATTTAGTTTTGACTAATCATTCTTTTTAGTGTTGCTGGGAACTGAACCCAGGGCCGCCTCCATGCTGAGCAAGTGTTCTATCTACCACTATATCCCTGGCCCTATTTAAGTTTTGCAGGGGCTTTTCTTCGGAATGGGTCTGAATTTGCCTTTCATACTATGGGATTGTTTTTATTCGGAAGGGGCTTGTTTTGAACACAGGTCTGGGGCTATAGAACCATGTTTGATGGGTAACATTTCTTTATAGTGCTTTTCATAACTTCATAACTTTGGCAGATCTCAATTACTGTGGGACTCATCAGCCTTGCCTCAATGGGGGAACATGTAGCAACACAGGTCCTGACAAGTACCAGTGTTCCTGTCCTGAGGGGTATTCTGGACCCAACTGTGAAATTGGTAAGTGATCCAGTCCTGGCCTGGTGGGAGCTCTGCTTCTTTCCCTGTCCATTTGGCTTTAAAGATAAATACACTGAACCACCTATTAAAAAGAAGAAAATAGCTGAAGACTTGTTATCCCAGCCCTTCCATGGATCTGTGGAACTTCTCTAAGTCCCTAAAGTTTTGGGGGATAGTGCTGATTAGCATAGGGAGTAGTGGGGATTTCAGTAACCCTCAGCTTTGAGATGTGTTGAAATGTGGCTGGAAGCAGGTTAGTGAGACAGACGACTTCTTTCTTCCCTGCACACAGCAGGGTTGCATCACAGGCTGTTTTTCTAGTGGCCGAGGTGGGGGCTGGGTGATGTGGAAAGGCTGGAGGCCTGGCTGACAGCTCTTCTGGTCTTTGCAGCTGAGCACGCTTGCCTCTCTGATCCTTGCCACAACAGAGGCAGCTGCAGAGAGACCTCCCTGGGCTTCGAGTGTGAGTGCTCTCCCGGCTGGACTGGGCCCACATGCTCCACAAGTAAGTCTATCCAAGGTCTGATGTGTCTCTGATCTTGTGGGGGGAGGGTCACTGTTGAAATACAGGGTTAGTGGGAGGTACCTGGGCTTGTCCAACAGGCAGAACTTATGACATGTAACAGTTTGATGGCTTGAAAGTCTCCCAGAACCCCTTTGCTACCCACCAAGGTGGCAGATGGGTATGCGATGGGCAGAAACTTGTAGCAGAATTTAGTTCCTTTGCAAGTGATATTTAGAACTCTGTCTCCTTCTCATGTCATCAGCTACTGAATTTTGTCACAGGCTTCAAGTGAAGGGCTCTTAGCTTGACTGTGAGACTTGGCCATATAGCAGAACCTCCTGAGGTGCTTTTCAGGGAAGTGTTGTGGGTCCCATGATATTCCTTCCAGAATAAGGCGGTTCACTGTCACCCAGAGAGCAGCACACCATGTCGTGTGGTTAAGGATGTGGGTTTGGGGTCAGGTGGCCTGGCTTTGCCCATCACTTAGGGACCTTTTAAACGAGGTCGTAGCAGTTCCCATCTATCTTTGCCTTGCAATCATGGTGAACTTATTTCTGCAGCGTGTGTGGCACATGTTAGAAATGAAATAGTGTCCAGACAAGGAGTGTTTTGTTTGCTGTGGTGCCGGAGGGCTGAGCGCAGGGCTAAGCGAGCACTTGAATACTGCTCTCCGTCCCTGGCCCTTGGATGAGGAGAGCTCTGCAGTTTTAATGTAGGCATGGGGAGAAGCAAGTCAGAAGAAGGTTTTCTACCTGTGAAGAAGTTATGGTTCCATCCCTCCTCTTGGTGACCTCTGAGCCAAGGAGGAACTATTTCTTTAAAGATTACCATATGTGAATGTCCCTGTCACCACTGAGTTGGTGCTTTGGGGCTCCAGCTGTCTTTCCCCCACTGCTTAGCGTGGATTAAATGAACTGGGGCAGTGGGGGATTTAAAGCTAAAATCAAGGCTTGGCCCTTATTGTCACCCTCCCTCCTGCCCTGCTGTGGCTTTCCTTGTCACATACTTGCAGCAGACGTCTGGTGTCCTCTAGGTGAGCCCCTCGTGGGAAGGGTGCTGTCGTCAAACAGATGAAAATTCAATTGTTGCCCCCATCTCGTTCTCATTGGCAGACATTGATGACTGTTCTCCAAATAACTGTTCCCATGGGGGCACATGCTTGGACCTGGTGAATGGATTTAAGTGTGTGTGTCCTCCCCAGTGGACTGGCAAGACATGTCAGTTAGGTAAGAAGACACTTGCGACCATAATTCTTGAACCAAAGTTGGCTTTGCTCATCAGTGCTCCGAAGAAAGATGTGCATGTGACCAGCGGTGTGAGTTTGCACTCCATCATATAAGTAATTTATTATCAGGAGCCTAGCGGCCCTGGGAGAAGTAACTTGAATGCAAATGGCCTTGTTCTTTTAGGCCCTGTGGGAAAGTCGTGGGATTCCTTGAACCATGTCAATCGACTGTCCGAGGAGTGTTCAAAACGGGGATGATCTCATGAGGAATGAGCTGTCTGCATTCTTGTTGCCACATTTAAATCCCAGCAACTAGGCTGCACTGGGTTTTGCACAGAAATGTTGGTGGCTTTCTGCTATTCTGTGGGGGGGGGGGCAGTTGTTAACCAGGAGAGTTATCAATCAGCATTCCTTATTGGATCACGACTGGGGAGAAGGCTCAAATGCTCAAAATAGACAACACTTAGCATTTCTTATTTAGCTAGCTTGTTAAAATGTCTCATTTCAAACCAGCTCTGTGGTGTTTCCTTTCAGGGGGAGGGGGTCCAGGCTCCCACTTCTCACTGCTCACCCCTGCTTCCTTTCAGATGCAAATGAATGCGAGGCCAAACCTTGTGTAAATGCCAAATCCTGTAAGAATCTGATTGCCAGCTACTACTGTGATTGTCTTCCTGGCTGGATGGGTCAGAATTGTGACATAAGTGAGTGTCACTGTGTGGATTTTGATTTTCATGAAACTTGGGTGTTAGTCTTGCCTATCCTCTCCTAAGATCTTGTTTGTTTGTTTCCATATTTTCTTACTGGGGGTTGAACTCAGGGCCTTGTGCACACTGGGCTGGAGCTCTCCTACTGAGTAGAAGAAAAACCTTATAGCGGGAAGAGACTGTTTTTGAAGAGGGAGTGGCCAGCCAAGCAAGGAAAACATGCAGTTTATCAGGCTCGTTAGCTGCTAAAATTGGCCATACTCTGATAAGGCAATTAAAACAATGATGTGAAGTTTCACTGGCTGGTCTGGAAGAATTAGGGAGGGTCCCCACCCAGTGTAATAACCTTATCTCACCGGAAGCACAAGGGAAATCTGATTTGAAAATTTTATCAAGTCTTGAGCTGAGAAGTCTTTTCAATTAAACCCAATCTTAATATTAAGTGCCTCTTTAATATGATGACTTATTCATTTTTTTAGACATCAATGACTGTCTTGGCCAGTGTCAGAACGACGCCTCCTGTCGGGTATGTAGAGTTTTGCTTAAAAGTAAACCTTTATGATTGACAACAATCTTAAGATGTGTGTGACGCTGGGAAAGCCCTATCCCTGTGGGATTTAAAAATGCAGGCGGAAAGCGAGTATCCCCGGAAGTCTCATGTTACTAACTCCAGTTCCCCTAGAGTCGTTCAAAGGCACGCACGCAGAACTGCAAACCCCTGTCCAGAGGCTGGACATTTGACTTGTTTTCAGGATTAGCTGAGCTTCACTCCTGCTCAAACAGCTGAAGCTGTGTTTGTGGAACTCCTAGAAAAAAAAATGTGTATGTTTTTCCCCCCTTTCTCCTCTTCCAGGATTTGGTTAACGGTTATCGCTGTATCTGTCCACCTGGCTATGCAGGCGATCATTGTGAGAGAGACATCGATGAATGTGCCAGCAACCCCTGTTTGAATGGGGGTCACTGTCAGAATGAAATCAACAGATTCCAGTGTCTGTGTCCCACTGGTTTCTCTGGAAACCTCTGTCAGGTGAGTGGAGGCAAAAAACCTCAGATGACCAGGTTTTTCACCCTCCCTGCCACCCTCTCCACTCGTGTCTGGGTCTCCTGAAATCTGTTAACACCCTACCGACAAGAGAATTTGTGCTAGACACATGCTGGTGAATGGAGAGAATGCTGAATGATTTTCTTGTTGCTCTCTGTAACCTATTGACCTGGCTTTGAATTTCATTTTGAAACCCCAGCTTGGCCAATGTCTGCCATTCTCTGCCCTAGATTGTAGATGCTTTCTTGGACTAAGAATGCAGGGTGTCTCCTCATAGATTCCAACATGTGCTGCCCCCAGAAAAATGATGGTGACACCTTTGTTTTACTTTGATCCCTCCACCTCTCCTCCCCTCATTCCTCACAGCTGGACATAGATTATTGCGAACCCAATCCCTGCCAGAATGGTGCCCAGTGCTTCAATCGTGCCAGCGACTATTTCTGCAAATGCCCTGAGGATTACGAAGGCAAGAACTGCTCACACCTGAAAGACCACTGTCGCACGACACCCTGTGAAGGTACCTCCCTCCCCCTGTCGGCCAGCTCTGCACTCTTGGCAGTGGTGTGTGGGTGAGGAGAACTTGAAGCTGGAACCTACTAGAACTGATTGCTGTGGAGGCAGGCACACGTGGAGACAGTCTGTGGAGGCTGCCAGCCAGAGAACCAAGTAGCCGAGGGGAGAGAATAGGAAGTCTTTCATTCTCATTCCCGGGTGGGCAAGTTTGCACCCTAGAACTCCAAGGAGTTACTGGCACAGAGCTCTACCACAGTGAGGGTGCTCGGAGCCTCATCTGGCTGTGGGGGCCACTCATCATTTGAAGTCCTAGCGCTGAGACACTCAATCGATTTCAGTTCATGTCCATGTAAATGACCTGTGTGACTCTTTGGCAGCACAGCGTTAAAGATTCTGTGTTCCTTCTTCAGCTCTGCTTAAGTAACATGGTGGGGAATTGATCTGATTTCTTTTTTTCCTTGACAAGCATTTAACAAATCTGTAGATGTCAAAGGTTGTGGGGTGAAAGGGTTTTTTTTTTTCTTTTTAATCTTTACAAAAGAATTCCATCCACTTAGGAGTTTTGATTCCCAAGATGCCTCTGGATGTCATAGGTCCTTAGCCAGAGTGCCCCTCTCCATTCGGAGAGGCATGGGTTAATAAGTCCAGGAATTCTGGGGTGTGGGTCTGAGGCTGGAATCTGACCCCAGCCTATCTTCAGTGATTGACAGCTGCACTGTGGCCATGGCTTCCAATGATACGCCAGAAGGGGTGCGGTACATCTCCTCCAATGTCTGTGGTCCTCATGGGAAGTGCAAGAGCCAGTCGGGAGGCAAATTCACCTGTGACTGTAACAAAGGCTTCACCGGCACCTACTGTCATGAAAGTAAGACTCACTGGGAGGGAGGGAGGGAGGGAAGGAAGGGAGCACCTGCTCTCCTTCTCAGCACTACCCAGCCGGGGAGCACCTGCTCTCCCTTCCTCAGCTCTACCCAGCCGGAGCCTAAGAGGGAGCACCTGCTTCCCCACTCTTAGTACTACCCAGCCCAGGAAGTACAATGTCTTTGATAGAAACTGAGGTGGAAGAGAGCAATAAAGGTTGATCTGTCTGGGATCCAAGACTGAGGTAGTCTAGGCTTGGACAACTCACTTAGTCTCTGTGCCTCTGCTCCTCTTCCAGAATGCTTTGGAATCTTCCTCATTGGAGTGGTTCCTCTTTTCTTTAGCAGTGTCTTTCCTTAACTCCCCAAGTCAGTCAGTGTGAGTGGGCCTTAGAGTGCGGAGGCACCTTGTTGGAAGCCTCTGCCTGGCTGAGCAGAAAGGGTCCCCTGATGGAGTGGAGAGTTAGGGTCCAGGTGCTTTCCCCAGGAGGCAGCCGTGCAACCTGTGACACGGTGCTCGACTGTGGCATTGCTTGCCCTTTGTTTCCTCATGTCCACTTTGCTTCCCTGCGCAGATATTAACGACTGCGAGAGCAACCCTTGTACCAACGGTGGCACGTGCATTGATGGTGTCAACTCCTACAAGTGCATCTGTAGTGATGGCTGGGAAGGAGCCTTCTGTGAAACCAGTAAGTCTGTGCTGGGGTTTGGGTCAAGGGAAATCCCACCTTCTCCCGCGAAGCCTCTGTCATGGAACTCTCTGGAAGTGATAGCCCAGGACCTCACTGGCCTGATAGTAAAGCCAGTGCGGGTGAACTGTGGAATTAGACTGGTAGTTAAGATAATCTCCTTGCTTGCAAAGAAAGACCCCTTTCCTGCTTTGATTTTAATTTCTCTCCTGGTTTCATTGCCACGGGAGTTCCAGAGGAGGAGGAGGAGGAGGGTATCCTCTCTTGCCTAACTTGTGGCATTTCTTCCCAGTTGAAAGCTCATTTCTTCCATGAGAAGGGTGATGACTGCTCACTTGTTCTTGCAACATGGAGAGTGGATGCAGGCAGGGAGGGAGTGTAGTCATGGGAAAGCTTGGCTGTGAGCGAACTCGGAATCTCCCTCAGCTACCATCTCTTTGGTTCTAGATATTAATGACTGCAGCCAGAACCCCTGCCATAATGGGGGTACATGTCGAGACCTGGTCAACGACTTTTATTGTAACTGCAAAAATGGGTGGAAAGGAAAGACCTGCCATTCACGTAAGTGTTGCTGCCCTGGGTGCTTTCTATCTGCTATGGCAAGGGGAGTGGTCACTGGAAGCTCATGCTCCTGTCACCTGCTTCCTCCAGGTGACAGCCAGTGCGATGAGGCCACATGCAACAATGGTGGCACCTGCTATGATGAAGGGGATGCATTCAAGTGCATGTGTCCTGGCGGCTGGGAAGGAACAACCTGTAACATAGGTAACTTTCTGCCCCAGGTGGGGTTTGCAGTGATAGGGCCAGCTGAGCACACTAGCTGCTGCAGCTTTGGATCGTTCTAGGTCTGGCACTTATCCCTTCAGACTTAACTCAGGGAGGGTGGTCTTGTCTCTTGTCTTGTAGCCAGAAACAGTAGCTGCCTGCCCAACCCCTGCCATAATGGGGGCACCTGTGTGGTCAACGGCGAGTCCTTCACATGCGTCTGCAAGGAAGGCTGGGAGGGGCCCATCTGCACTCAGAGTGAGTGTCCTCCCCCTTGAACTCTCCCTGGGCTACTGGAGCCTGTCCTGACACCCTTGGGGACTTGCAATTGAAACCAGAAGCAGTGATGGTTGATGACTGCCTTTGTATCACCTGAGTCCTTATTAATGACTTGATGGAATACAGCCCTGACCTGGGCATGAGAAAGTCACCCAGGAAATAAGTGGAGACAGATGGCGTCTCTGTTCCCAGCTCAGGGTCTGACCAGCAGCCTGCCTCCTTCCATTCTCACCCCCACCTTCTCCCTCCCTCCCTCCCCCAATCAGGGCCTCTTCCTGTGTACATGTGTCCCACACACATGAAACTGAGTGTGGTGTGGGCCTGGTTCCAATTTAGCAGAGGTTTTGAGCTGGTGTTAACTGTGACTTGATCATTTGGGTGTTAAGGAAATACGTGGTGTTTTGGCTTCGGGCAAAGACCCTGTTGAACTCCTGGTTGTCTTTTCTTTGCAGATACCAATGACTGCAGCCCTCATCCTTGGTAAGTGTGGCGGCTTTTTAAGCTGGCACTTGTCAGCTGTGGTGTACATGGGAATCTCCCGGGGATGGTGTTGAGAATGCAGGGTTTGATTCAGGAGTCTGGGGTGGGGCTGTGCTTTTCTAACAAGCTCCCAGGTGAGCCAGTCTTCCTCCATGGACCTCACTTTAATTAGCCAGGTTGTGCCCTTCATTTAGAGCCAACGATTCTCAACCTTGGCTGCATGCGGAAATCACCTGGGGTGCATTTAAAAGTCCCCATGCCTGAGCTGCTACCAAGACCCAGGAAATTAGACTCTCCAGAGGTGGGGTCCAGGCATCAGTATTTTTAAAGTTCTCGGGCAGTGGCAGGAGTGAGGCTGATGAGCGTGGCTCATGGGATGGATGCTCAGGCAGCCTGGATCACACATGGACTTGGATGTTGGTAACTGAAGTGGTCTTTTTTTTTTTTTCCTTAGTTACAATAGAGGCACCTGCGTGGATGGTGACAACTGGTACCGGTGTGAATGTGCCCCAGGTTTTGCTGGACCAGACTGTAGAATAAGTAAGGACCATCCCGTTTGCTTTTTTCCCCCCAATGGCTTTACTTGCCTGTTCTCTTTCTCAGCCTTTTACATCGTTTGTTTTTAAAACAAGACCATAGTTCTAAGCAGCCCTGACAAAACAAGTAATCTGCCTTCAACTGGGATTAAGGTGCTCTTGGTTGGGTCATCCCCAGTACTGGATGGTAGTTTCCCTGGGTGGTCACAGCCTTGTCCTTAGGGACAGTGGCAACCATAGTTTGTCTGGGGCCCTAAGGAAAGTATGCTTTTTCTTGTAACTCACATGAAATTATGGGCAAGCCGATGCTAACCACAGCTGTGCGGGTGTAGGAAAGACCCAGCTAATGCAGATGGAGCTGACTGGGATTGTGGCTTCCATAGACTGGTCTGTGATGGGTTTAATCAGGCCCCAGGGAATGGTGAAAACCAAAAAGTTGGAGACAGGACAGTATTATGAGTTTTTTTTAACTTACTATTTTTTTGATGTTTCCTTCACATATACAACATATATATATATTATAGTTGTATTAGTTTTTTGTTCTTTTCCTTAAATTGTTTGAAATTTTACTGGTACTTAAAGTTCTCCGGTCTTGGGTGGGCTAGACTTCAGCACTTCATGGAGATAGGTTATAAATGGCTTATGCTTCTAAATCAGGGTTTGGCAAATGACAGCCTGGGGGCCACCTCTGCCCCACTGCCTGTTTCTGTAAATAAAGCTTTAGTGGCACATAGTTGCATTTTTTTTTAAGCTATCTGTGGCTGACTTTCATGATGCTACAAAAAGCTCAATAGTTGAGACAGAGACCTATGGCCTGTAAAGCTTAAAATAGCCACTCTTATCCTTTTCAGCAAGTTTGCTGGCCTTGCTTTTAATTGTACTGCCAGAGAAAAGGGAACTAGAGTCAAAATTGCCAGCTCTCAGAAATTTTACCAGCTGTTCGAAGGCAGGGTAGTGGTGGTCTTTGGGGGTCAGTGACTAGCAGAGGCTATTGGGAGATTCATGATCTGTGTCTTAACTTGGATGTTGTTACATGAGTAGAGATGTACCAAGCTTGTCCTTAGGACTTGAATGGTTTTTAAAAAAAATATTTGAGAGAGAGTGGGCATGCCAGGGCCTGTGTTCACAGCAAATTAACTTCAGACACATGTACCACCTTGTGTGTCTGGCTTTGCATGGGTACTAGGGGATCGAACTTGGGTCCTTCTGCTTTGCAGGCAAACGCCTTAACCGCTAAGCCATCTCTCCAGCCCTTGAATGGTTGTTTTGTTTGTTTGTTTGTAAATGGCTTTGCTTCCCGCTGGAGCCTGAACTTCTCATTTCCTCCTAGATATCAATGAATGCCAGTCTTCACCTTGTGCCTTTGGGGCTACTTGTGTGGATGAGATCAATGGCTACCAGTGTGTTTGCCCCCCAGGGCATAGTGGTGCCAAGTGCCATGAAGGTAGGTGTACGAGGCCCTGGCTGCCTGTGTGTCATCTGGGTAAGCAGGCGTTGTAGTCACCCTATGACTGTTCGTGATGGGTACTGTACTCAGGGAGGAAACACAGTGAGGGCTGCAGGGAGGAGAAGCAGGAGGGGTCTTCCCCAAACAGAACAGTTGATTGCTGTTGCCACGATGCTGTGTAATAAAGTCTTAAAACTTGATGGCTTATAATAAGTGTGTGGTTTTTTTTGTGGCTTGTGGCATCCTAGGTGGGCAGAATGATTCTGCCAGGTCTGGTTCAGGCTGCTGGCTGTCTCTTGGGCATGTTCTCGTTATGATAAATGCAGGCATAGCTTAGCTCAACTTTGAAAGCCTAGTTAAAGGGTCTCTCGGGTCACCTCTGTCAAAGCAGGTCAGATGACCAAGTGACCAGTCATGAGTGATGGCAAATACACGTGCTCAGTGTAGTGGGAGGAGCTGTCGTGGCAAAGGCATGGGTGTAACCGTTTCATAACACAGAGGGAGTGTAGAACTAGTTACCATGATCCAGCCTGCGGAAAGAGAAACTCCTGTTATGCATCTCCACCTCTCAGTTTCAGGGAAACCATGCATCACCATGGGGAGGGTGATACCCGATGGCACCAAGTGGGATGATGACTGCAACACCTGCCAGTGCCTGAATGGACGCATCGCCTGCTCCAAGGTAAAGCACCAGGGCCGCTGCGGCCGTCTCGTGTTTGCTAAGCACAGATCACCGGTGACCTTTCCTGCTAAGCCACTAGATCTTTCTCCCAACCCCTTCCAGGTCTGGTGTGGTCCCCGACCTTGTCTGCTCCACAAAGGACACAATGAGTGCCCCAGTGGCCAGAGCTGCGTCCCCATCCAAGATGACCAGTGTTTTGTCCGCCCCTGCACCGGCGTAGGCGAGTGTAGGTCCTCCAGTCTACAGCCTGTGAAGACCAAGTGTACCTCTGAGTCCTACTACCAGGATAACTGTGCAAACATCACTTTCACCTTCAATAAAGAGATGATGTCGCCTGTACGTAACAACTTCCTTAAATGGGGAATGGTGTGTGTCTGCTTGTTTCCAAGGAGTTTCATAGGCTAGGATCCTTTACTTTTTTAGCCTAAGTTCTTATATAGTAAAGTAAGGCTTGAATTTTTCAGTTGAATACGAGCCCTTTTTTCTTCCAATGTCTTAAATGTGTGGATTTTTTTTTAATCATCATAGGGCCTTACCACAGAGCATATTTGCAGCGAATTGAGGAATTTGAATATTTTGAAGAATGTCTCTGCGGAATATTCAATCTACATTGCTTGTGAGCCTTCCCTGTCAGCAAACAATGAGATACATGTAGCCATTGTGAGTATAAGACCTTTTTACTCTTTTTTTAAAAAATATTTTATTTATTTGAGAGAGAGGGAGAGACAGAGACAGAGAGAATGAGCACACCAGGGCCTCCAGCCACTGTAAATGAACTCCAGACACATGCACCCTCTTGTGTATCTGGCTTTGCATGGGCACTGGGGAATTGAACTCAGGTCCTTCTGCGTTGCAGGCAAGCACCTTAACCGCTAAGCCACTTCTTCAGCCCAAGACCTTTTTACTCTTAAGGGGGTGTAACATTAGTTAGCCAATATCAAAGTGGAGCAAAATTATGTGTATTGTGTTATTTTTAGTGAAGGCTACCGGTCTAACAGTTTTGCTTTTTCTAGTCTGCTGAAGATATCCGGGATGATGGAAATCCTATCAAGGAAATCACTGACAAAATCATAGATCTTGTTAGCAAACGTGACGGGAACAGTTCTCTGATTGCCGCTGTGGCAGAAGTGAGAGTTCAGAGGCGACCTTCGAAGACCAGAACAGGTGAGTGCCTGGTGGTGACTGTCAAATGATTTCATCATGACATTATCACGCCATTCAGTAAAGCGTCAGGTGGAGATGACCTGACAGTGCCCCTTGGATCTCAGCCCTTCTGAGAGGACAGGTTAGCCTACTTGACCAAGGTCACATGGCCAATGGGGACTGAGGTCCATCTGCCCCCCCCCCAAATAGGCCATGTATACTCTTGAAGGCTGTCATGCAGATAAGACATGATCTAAATCCATTGCACAGTCCTGTATCTGCCCTGAGCTTGAAGCTGGGCAAAACCTGCTTGGCTGTTGGTGTCATGGTGCAGCTTGTCCTGGGAGACACTGGCCCCTTGGAGGCATGATGGCCTCACAGGACACCCGCAATCCCCTTTTTTTGATCTAGAGTATCATTGTTCTGGCCAAGCTAGAGATACCTAATCAAGGCACATTGAGCTGTCCTCGAGGGCATCGGGTTTCTGATCATTCTGGAAGTCGGCCTCAATCTTGAGTTGCCCAAGAGCCAGAAAGCACACTCTCCATGTAGGGACAGCGAGAGCAGGAGCTGCCGCCCTTCCAGGGGTCTCTGGAAACCAAGGATCAAGGGCTCCAATCCCAGACCTAGTTTATCGAGCTGTGAAGTCACAATGTGCAGTTGTGACCAGGGACGCAGGATAGGCGAACCACTGTGGCTATCGCTCTGTTCCCATGGTGATTGCCTTTTTTCCTTTCTGAGTTACTTGGTTCTGTGCCTGCCTTGCAGATTTCCTGGTTCCTCTGCTGAGCTCCGTCTTGACAGTGGCTTGGATCTGTTGCCTGGTGACAGCCTTCTACTGGTGCGTGCGGAAGCGGCGGAAGCCCAGCTGCCACGCTCACTCGGCCTCCGAGGACAACACCACCAACAACGTGCGGGAGCAGCTGAACCAGATCAAAAACCCCATCGAGAAGCATGGAGCCAACACGGTCCCCATCAAGGATTACGAGAACAAAAACTCGAAAATGTCGAAAATAAGGACACACAACTCTGAGGTGGAGGAAGACGACATGGATAAGCACCAGCAGAAAGCCCGCTTCGCCAAGCAGCCGGCATACACGCTGGTAGACAGAGAGGAGAAGCCCCCCAATGGCACGCCCACTAAACACCCGAACTGGACAAACAAACAGGACAACAGAGACTTAGAAAGTGCTCAGAGCTTGAACCGGATGGAGTACATCGTATAGCAGACAGCGGGCATTGCTGCCATAGGTAGAGTCGAAGGGCACTTGGGGCTGGTAGTTCGTTCTGTCCTCGTCCAGGTCCGAGGCTGTGTTAACTTAAGTTCCGACAAGCTGGCTTACACTGGCAATGGTAGTTTCTGTGGTTAGCTGGGAAATCAAGTGCTGAGTCTCACAGCTATGCAAAAAGTGGCCCATCGGGCTCCCAGGACGCTGCCCAGCCTGCAGGCTTTGAGCTTCCTCTTCTGCCAGAGGTCCCGATGGTGATGCAGACTTAGGCTCACAGTTTTATTTATATTTATTGACTCTTGAGTTGTTTTTGTATATTGGTTTTATGATGACATACAAGTAGTTCTGTATTTGAAAGTGCCTTTGCAGCTCAGAACCACAGCAACTATCACAAATGAGTTTATTATTTATTTTTTTTATTGTATTTTTGTTGTTGGGGGAGGGGGGACTTTGATGTCAGCAGTTGCTGGTAAAATGAAGAATTTAAAAGAGGAAAAATGTGTCAAAAGTAGAAATTTTGTATAGTTGTGTAAATAATTTTTTTATTAATCACTGTGTATATTTGATTTATTAACTTAATAATCAAGAGCCTTAAGACATCATTCCTTTTATTTATATGTATGTGTTTAGAACTGAAGGTTTTTGATAGCATTGCAAGTGTATGGCTTTTTTTTTTTTTTTTGAACTTATTTTCTCATTACGTGTTGCCTATAAGCCAAAATTAAGGTGTTTGAAACTAGTTTATCTTAAAAGCGATAGGATGTGGGCTCTTGTGCCTGGGAATACTGATGGATTTTTTTTTTTGTACGATGTCAGATGTTAAAACACCTTCTATATAGCATCACTTTAAGACAAGTTTTAAGGACTGACTGAGGCAGTTTGAGAATTAGTCTAGAACAGGTTTGTTTTTTGTTTTTTTTTTCTTTGCTTTAGACTTGAAAAGTGACAGGCAGATCTGCTGCAGAGCAGTTTAAGGGAACAAACTGAGCTTATGACTCAATGTAGCCAAAATGTGAGTGGTTGAATATCATTAAAAAAACATCAAATTAATTGTGTGAAGTTGGAAGCACCCCAATCCTCTTCTGAAAATTCCGATTTTTTTCCACCATTCCCACATAATGCTGAACCACAAGTAGATTTGAGTTTGTAATGTCATCGTCTACTGCATTTGGGGAGTATTCTAATAAGCTAGTTGGATACTTGAACCATAAAAAATGTCCAGTAAGATCACTGTTTAGGTTTGCCATAGAGTACACTGCCTGCCTTAAGTGAGGAAATCAAAGTGCTATTACCAAGTTCAAGTTCACAGAGGCTTATACAACAGAGTAATCTTGTTGGTTCACATTGTGACCAACCATGAGGATACTTTGTATTGTCCTATTAGTGTTATATGAACATAAAAATGCATCTTTGATGTGTTGTTCCTGGCAATAAATTTCGAAAAGTAATATTTATTAAATTTTTTTGTATGAAAACATGGAACAGTGTGGCCTCTTCTGAGCTTATGGAGTTGTGCTGGGTTTTACTGGCTGCCTTTGACACCCCCACTGACTTGTGCTGGTCATCCTGTCTGGTCTGCAGCCCAGACAGGCAAGATGAAGCACTCCAGAGACCTGGGTTTTGATCTGAAGCTAACCAAACCTTGGGGCCTCCTGCTGTGAGACAGAGCCCTGAGCCCCTTCCCTTGTTATTCAACAGCAAGTGTGAATACTGTTTGAATAAACCTCACTGGATTAATGGCTTGCAGTGTGGAGGAGAGTTGTTTGGGAGCACTCAGTGGGTTTTAAACAGTTTGAAATTGGTGTAGATTTAGAGCTTTCCTGTCCCCACTCCTCTAGTGTTTGGATTAAGGGGATATCCTGACTTCTTTATGGACCACACCCTTGAGGCTTTTGTGCACACTTGGGGAGAGGGTGTCTCCAGGCTGCATAGTGATGTCTGATGGTAGGGCCAGCGCTCACCACACTGGCCCAAGGAGTGCTGAGTCTCTAACCTGTGAAGATCAAAAGAGCTGTAGCTCCTGGCTGCTGGGGCCCTTGTCTGTCTTCACATCCTGGGCTAGGGGAAGTTTGCCTCTGGTCCCTCCTCTGCAAAGGACAGACCTGGTGACAGGTGAATGGACAGCTCCCAGCAACTGGGTAGAGTTACCAATGCTTACCTTTCTCAGAACTGTTCTTAGCACCTCTGGCTTCAACTCATCTGCCTGCTTCTTGATTTCACTGTGTAATGGAAACAGCCAGCCAATATGAATGAAACAGAGGGAAGGCTTTGCATTTTTTTTCCTGGGAAATTTCTTTTTCCAATGGGCAGCTTAATGGGTGATGGGTTTTAAGTGTTCCTGCCTTCTTACTTGTGATCAGAGACCATGGAAGGGTTGTCTGGATAGCCCCAAGAACGTGGTTCAGTGCCTCACTGAGGAAGCAGCCCAAGGACCAGACAGCTATGAGTTGATTCCCATGAAATCTCCCTGCCTTGGTGTTGCAATCCTGTCATTAATCTCTGCTGGTAGATAGCTGGCCTCTCCTGCAAGGTAGAGTCTGAGAGAGAAGTAGGGGACCCTGTAAACTAGCAGATGGGTCGAAATCAGCGCTGCATTCAAATAACATTCTGATGCAATACCTTGTGCTCCTGGTGGTTTGTAAACTTGGATTCTGCAGGACTCTAAAATTCCTCGGATAGCTGCCAAGTAGTTGTGTGCCAAGAAAAAAAAATGAGCCTCTGCAATTCTTCATTCCAGGAGGAAGTTATCTTGATATTCAGGGGTGTTGTCTTTGATGAGCATTTGAACCCCCACATGGAATGGTAGGGGCACAGGTCTGGGGGGGGGGCACGACTCCAAGCCAGGATCTTAATTGTGGAGAGAAGAAAGCACAGGAGACTTAGTTATCCTGGGGTCAGAGGTGGAAAACAGGACTCTGCCCTTGCCACTCCCCAGAGATGTATCTCAGTCCTTAAAAAAAGGCCCTGGGAGAGAAAAAATTTCCATCCAGAAAACTTGCTAGAATTCTAGTATTAGATTATACCATGAAATGCAGGAAAGAATGAACTTGAAGCTGGTGGTTTTAGCATGGAGGTTCCAGACTTGTGTGATGGAATATCAGGAAAGGGGTGATGGTATACCAAAACTGACTGATTAAACACAAGAGAGACTGTCATAATGAGAAGCAAGACATAATCATTTTCTTAAATGCAGATTTCCAGGCCCGCCCAAGACCCTATTGGGCCAGAGCCATGGAAGTTGTGTCTGGGAATCTGCATTTTCAACAAGCTCTTTCGTTTCTCCCTCTTCAGCTATGTTCAGTAAAATTGGAGAACAACCCTGCTAATGTACTAAAGTATAAGCTCTTCATTAATTATAATGTTTTTCCTGCTTGTTAAACTGAATTAAGTAGCCTGGAAGCCAGTTTGTTGCAAAATTGCCACCTGACATCATTTTTAAGTAAAATAATTATACTGCCCCTTGAGCAAGTTGTGGTTTAAGTGCTTCATCTTTATTAGCTGCTCTGAGGGGTCAGTGAGTCAAAGGTAACTTATTTAGAAATATTTCTTAGGTAGCAGAGAGCAAGCAGTGTGGGTTTCCCACCTTTCTAAATGGCTAACACCTGCCTGTCCCAAAGTGAGGAAGTGTGTCGCTAAGAACCAGCTGCTTTAAGAAGGGAAAAGTTCTCCAGGCCCGTGGGGGTTTGAACTTGGGCTGAGCAAAGCTGTACCACTTCCGTTTGGACTGTGGCTCTCTTTCTTGCATCTCCTGGGAATGAGAACCAGGAGTTCAGAGGTTCCTGGTCTGGGAAGACACTCGCACAAGGGTTATGGGAAGCCGCCTCCTGCTCGTGTGTATTTATACTCTGTAAACTCTGATTCATCCAAGCGCTTGGAACAGAAATCTGCTTCCCGAGGTTCTGTTTTTAAATAGTTTGCAAAAACAACAATTATTTTTCTTAACTTTTTTTTCCCACCCCACAAGCATCTAAACATCCTGGCTCAAGCGATGTCTGTCTTCAACAATGCCAACACACAGCTCGATTATTTAAGGTACAAGGGTCCCCCCGAGGCAGTTCTTTGGGGTTCTGGCCTCAGAAGTCTTAAAAACAAAGTTTAAAAACCATTAGGACAGTCTTGTTGCATCACTTGATCCTCACTAGGTATTTCTGAGTGTACTGAAAGTAACAAGTTTCCCTTGGAATAGTTGCTTTCCAGAGGCTGTGGGAAGGGGGGAGCGAGCAGGGCTGTGTGCGGCGCAATGTGGTTGTCTGGCAGCCCAGGGACCCGACATCTACATGGCTTCTTTGAGATCCTGTGGAAAGGGCGTGGCAGCCTTGGACATATGTTCTACCTGTGTGACTTGCTCTTGCGTGCCAGGCACATCCTTCCTGGCATAACATGTGTTTCTTTCAAGTCCGAGGCAGCTTTTACAAGTCTCAAATTATGTATCATTATGCATGGGTCCAGTATTAACCTGTGATATGCAAGTCAGGGAAATTAACTTAGACTAAAGGCTCTTAAATCCAATAAGAACCCTGAATGGAAGTCTGCCCACAGCCTCCCACAACCCAACCCTCCCCCACCCCAACCCATCCCTCTGCAAATATGGAAACCAGAATATCCAAGGCTTGAATTATCCACAGAGCAAAAACAGGTACCAGCAACATGAAAGCAACAGCTTTGTTTTAAAGACAGGCTGTCCTAGCAGAGCTGGTGGGGCTCACCTGTGGTTGTGGAGGAAACAGGTTTACAGGTGGCTTCCTAATGACTACTCAGATTGGCCCCTTCGATTTTTCGTGGGAGAGTGAAAACCCGCTTTGCTTCACAGGAATGTGTGCAGTTGAAAAGCCTTCATCGGAGGCTCACTTAATGCAAACAGTGACCTTATCCACCAAAGGACTTTCCCAGGTCAAACTGAGGCCCAGAGAGGTATAGCAGTTCAATCAGACAGCAACAGCGAACTTTCAGATCCTGTGTCCCTGGCTGCTTTGTTTTGTGCCTTACCTGAGATTTGGCCAGGTTTACACTAGGATCCAGCCTTGGGTGTGATTTGCATAGCTGAAGCTCTGGAGATCAGCGCTGTAACAAAGGCAAGGCTCCAGGGAGACCTCAGGAAGCTGTTGCAAAGACAGCATAACTGAGCTGAGCTACTTTTGCATTGATAAATTGGGGAGCAATGGATGCTTTCTGAATCAAAGGGAGATTTAAGTCCCCATTCCTTTGGAGATTCTTTCTCTTGTGTTTTTAAAGCTCTGCCTTATAGAACTAGAAAATGGATCTCAGGAAAAGGGGTTCTGGAAGGAAACCAACAGTCCCCCTCAGTCCCACTCCTCCCTGCTCCTGCACACTTCACTAGTGTTCACACTTTACTACTGTTCTCAGGAGTGCAGTGGGTCCCGCCCAGCTGCAAGTATGCTGTCTGGTGTTGGTTGGAGCTACACGGCTGGACCTCAGGAAGCTGCTTGCTAGGTTTCTTGCAGATTACCACAGAAATTCCACCTGAGCATCTTACAATACTAAAACCTCTTGATGTGCCCCAGGTCGCTACATCCAGGCTGGCTGTCTCAGACATATCTGGGAGCTCCTGGAATTGCCTTAGGTAGGTCTCTTTCCCACCTTGGATTGATGGATTAGAATGGACCCACCTGACATCTATTACCTGTCTGTCCGTTGTTTGTTGTGTCGTGTGGGGGGCAGACCATTCCTGTTCACTAAAGTACCCTTGCAGAATAACTTGGACAAACCCCATTTGGGGGCAGAAATATTATTAACCCTTCAAGATTAGAATTAGAGCTCCCTCTGGATTTGTAGTTAAATGCTTTTGTGGACATGTTTTCAGAAAACTTCAGAAAATTCAAAAAACTAAGCAGATAAAGAGGATGGCCTAAGACCAAAGAAAATCATCTGTGGGTAAAGAAAGAGAGGCTGGAGGGAAGAGGTGAGGCTTCACCACACCCCTCTTGCTTTCCACATCCAGTTCCAGCTTCCTGTGAAGTCATAGTTCTGGCTGTAGAGTAGTTACCAGGAGCCCTGACTGAGCATTTTCTCTGGAGATTCTGCAGCCACAGGGACCTGGCCTGTCACTTGTTACTTTGACCTTGGTGTGCCAGGCTGTGTGCCATGTGGCCAAGCACATTTGAGCCAAACTTCTGATCCCAGTCAAAGCTCTTCCTTCCAAATTTGTGGATTGGAAATTCTCTCACTGTAGCCTCACAAGAGTTTCTGGGCTTTAGGTTTGGATAGTGTGATGGTTTAAAATGATTGGGAATTTGACAGGATTTACAATCAAGTGGGATGGACTAGTGAGATGTTAGCCATTGGACATGCCTGTGAGAAATCTTGATTAGGTTCACTGAGGTGGTGGGTGGTCATGATCCATGAGCTGGGGTCTTAGACTATAATAAAGGTGAGAGCTGTCTGAGCTGGCATTCATCACTCTCGATTTCTCACTGTGGATCAAATGTGAGCAGCTACTTCCTGCTTCCATGCCTTCCCTCCATGATGGGCTGAAACCAAACTAGAAGCTGAACCCTTCCTCCCTTAAAATGATTTTTTGGTCAGGTATTTTTGTCCCAGCAAGAAAGTAACCAATGCAGACAGATTTGAGTAAAGTAGAAAGAAAGCCTTGGTTTCTTGATTGTCATAGTATAACAATGAGCATGTGCCATTGTTAATATTCATGGTAAGAAATGTAGGAAAAAGAATGTTACTATTAGGAGTTAAGCAGCCTACAATAGGATACAAATCCATTAAAGATTAATGAATTCAACTGGATTGTTTGTCACCATTAAATTTAGCTCATGTCAGAGAAGAGCAAAGGACTGTTGGATCTATGGTTAGGCAAGAATCTAAGAATGCCCTCCAAGATGGCCCTTGGTATTCAATCAAGCATCAATCCAGGTCCTGCAGTACATTCTGGCAGATCTAAAATCTCAAATCAGGGTTCCCCCACCGCCGAGAAAATTTTCTTTGGTCACAAAAGAAGTCAGAAGATTCACAGTGTGCAAGAGATTTAAGGTAACAGAGGTCTCTCCATTAATGAAACAAAAAGGGCCTCATGTCAAGGACCTCAGAAAGGCTTCTAGGAAACCCCTGGCCAACAGCCAGCAAGACAATGGGCACCCTCGTTCTGCAGCTGCAGGGAACTGAATTCTGTTAGCAATGCCAGGGAGTTTAGAAACAGACCTTTCCTGCCTGAGCCTTCAGATGCTGATGGGGCATGATTGATACCTTGATTTCAGCTTGTGGGGAACAGAGAAGAGCCAGCTAACGGGGTGTCATAACGAGTAAGACAATAAATTTGTGAGCTTTCAAGGCAATCTGTTAGACAGCAATTGAAAGCTAAGGCCCCTTACAAAGGGAATAGTAATAGAGCATGGTTACATGTGCTCTATTTGGTTGGGACTATACAAATGGTCGGCTTTTCCCTTGATCAATTCAGCGCCTGCTACCAGTATAGTAAAAAGAAAAGCCCATTCAAGACAAGAATGAACTACCCGCCTACAAAGAGAAAACTTGGTGCCCAATTAAATTCTTCACCAGTGTGTGATCTTACATGTCTAGATGGCAAACCACAGCCTGTAAATGATGAGAAAGGAAACAGTTCTCAGCTATTCTCCAGCCCCAACCCCTGCGTGGTAAAGGTAGCCTTAAGGACTGCAGAGCACAGCTGTTGTGAAAGGACCTGGTATTTGACTTTTATTTTCCAATGAGGTTTTCAGTGAATGTTTTTGGAAACGGCCCCTCCCCCACGGAGCCTTTCCCTCCATGGGAGTTCCTTCCTTGGCTGTCATCACTGCAGGGTAACTTCTACCCACATCCCCCCCCCCTCTTAGCAGAAGAGGTTAAATGTCAAGGCCATGGAGGGCTTGCATCTAGGGCTGCTCTGAGGTGGTGGGCACTTGAAAGCTGCTGGGGGTGGGATGGGGAAGAAAACCAAGGTTTTTCCTCAAATTCACAGAGTATCCCTAAAATATTCTTGGGATCTGGAATTAGACCTGACAAGCATTTGAAACAGAGCCAAATTTATTTCTACAACCAGGGCTTAGCAGAATATGCGATTTATTAAACCAGCCTTCAAAAATGCTGCCTCGAGGGGCTGAAGAGATGGCTTAGCAATTAAGGCATTTGCCTGCAATGCAGAAGGACTAGAGTTCGATTCCCCAGTGCCCATATACAGCCAGATGCACAAGAGGGCGCATGTGTCTGGAGTTCATCCGCAGTGGCTTGGAGGCCCTGGTGCGCCCATATTTGCTCTCTCTCTCTCTCTCTCTTTCTCTCTCTCTCTCTCTCTCTCTCTCTCTCTCTCTCTCTCTCTCAAATAAATAAATAAAATATTTTTTAAAAAAATGCTGCCTCGAAGGGGCAGCACTGGCAATTAACTGCCAGAAATGCACAAGCGAAGGACAGTCTGCTTGCCTTTGGGTCACAACAGAGATTTTAGGTGAGATCTAGAATTTTCTTTCAAGTAGAGATTCTTAGCATCAAAGGAGAAACTCTGACAGCAAGATACACTCCTCTGCCCTCTGGGGAGAGAACTCTTATTCCCAGAAATGCTTTCAGATAGATGGGCAGGGCCCTTGTCACTGGGGAAAATGGCTATGTGCCCCAAAGGGCACACGGGTCACCTGCCGAGCCGAGCCGAGCAGAATGGCACCGAATGGCACCTTACCAGGACGAGGCTCACCAGGAAGCATTTTCCCAATAGTTTTTCACAAGCCTCTGGCATCTTTAATGGAACTCTTTCTAGGGTCCTCCTTCTGGGCCACATCCCAAACACCAGACCCAGTCTTCCCCATTCTGGCTGGAGGTCATCTGACTTAGCAGCCCACCTTCTTCTGACAGCAGGAATGGCTGAGCTGGGATGAACCTTCCCAGACACCCCGTGGGTTTGGGAATGAGTCCTGCATGTTCTTCTCACCAGTCAAGACTGGATTTCAAGGGCCTTGAGAGCCACTGGGTGAATCCATCACCTGCCTCCCCAGTTCAGGGGCTGAGAGAGAGAGAGAGAGAGAGAGAGAGAGAGAGAGAGAGAGAGAGAGAGAAAGAAAGAGAGAGAGGTGTGTGTGTGTGTGTGTGTGTGTGTGTGTGTGTGTGTCTGTCTGTCTGTCTGTCTGTCCTTGCGTGCGCATGCGTGCTGTGGTGGTGGTGTGTGCTAGAAGCAGAGACAGGACTAGTAAGAGAGCAGGCGAAAGAGCGTGGGAGCCTGCGAGCTCATTTATAAAAACTCTTCTGCCCTAAAGCAAGTCAAACTCCCTGCTGAGGCTTCTCCTTCCTTCCTTTGGAGTCTTCTGTGGTGAAGTGACCTCCGCCCCCCCAGCAGAGGTCAGCAAGCTCTGCTCACCCCAACATGCTCGGCCTCTGGGGTCAGATCGCCTTAGAGTCTGAGGATGAGAGAAGTCTGATCAGCTCTAGTTTCTGAGAGAAAAGCTGCAGTAAGTCTCATGCAGTCTTTTTTTTTAAAAAAGAAATATATATGTGTGTATATATATGTATATATATGATAAAAAAAATCTTTTGGGAACTGTGTAGAAAGCAAAAGGCAACTGTACATCACCATAAAGCCCTCGCACAGCCTACTTCAACCCCTGAAATAAATCAGGCTGGGTAATGAATGAGGTTTTAAGAAATGTAACTGAACTTAAAATACAAGGTCAGTATCTCATCCTAGGTAATCCTTCAGAGGCTGAGAAACTCCCCTGGTTTTCCCACAGGGTTATTTCACATGTGCTTTCTAAGCCAAACTATTTTAAAAGCGTTCATTCTTTCAGTGCTTTGGCAAATGCTGGCTTGCGATTCACACGCACTTTTAGAGAGCCTATTAATGATATTAATGATCACGGATCAAAGGCAAACCCCAGAGGTTTATGTAAAAACTTCAGACAATTATTTAGGCGCTTTAAAACCTCATCTTCAGAATGAGGGTAACAATTTCTCAATGCTGGCAAAGATGATGTTTGGATGTAGAGGGCCCCACGCAGCACGGTGGCAAATGTCCAGGGACCTCAGGAGACACGGAAGCACACCTCTCCGATCAAAATGCTTGACGACTCACGGACACCTGGTCTCCTGACTTCCCTCTGACAGTGGGTACACTTTGCATTTGCAGAATGTAATTCTTTTCCGAGGGATACCCTTGGTCTCTTAGCCTTTGCTCTTTTAAAATCCGGTATTTACAAGAGCACACGTATATCCCACTTTTAAAGGGTAGTTCTGAATTATGGCATCATTTGAGGAGGTTTAAAAATACCATTGTCCAAGTCAAACCTCAGATTTTGCCAATAAGCTATGTGGGTGATTTTAACACATGGCCACTGTGGAGGGACCATTCTTAAACAAATGGAGCAATTTACACACGATGGTGTGCATACTTCAGTACTCAAAGACACCCAAACATTTTCTTTATTATTTTGTATTTATTCATCTTTAAATATGTTATCTGTAAGCAGAGAAAGAAGAGAGAAGGAGAGAATGGGTGCACCAGGGCCCCAGGCTGCTGCAAATGAACTCCAGACACATGCGCCACTTTGTGCATCTGGCTTTATGTGGGGACTGGGGACTCGAATCAGGGTCCCTAGGCTTTGCAGACAGGCACCTTAACCACTGAGCCATCTCTCCAGCTCTAGTATTCATAAACATGCACATGTGTGTGTGAACATGCCAGGGTCTCTTGCGGCTGCAAACAGATGCCTGTTCAGCTTTAAGTGGGTGGCTAGGGAACTGAACCCTGGCCGACAGGCCTTGCAAGAAAGTGCTGAGCTGTCTCCTCAGCCCCAAAACATTAATTTTATTTGACAGCTGAAGAAACTGAGGCTCAGAAGGTTATTCTAAAACACATAAAACCCATTAGTGGATGGGGACATAGACTTGCTGTGACACAGAGCCAGGTCTCCAGCCCAGGTTCCATGTTCAGGGCAGGGCATATTTCCTGTGGGCTGGGACACTTGATCACGTGACTAAACCACTCAACACAACCTTGGTAACCCAGCACTAAGAAGGGGGCTACATTTCATCCACTGCAGTCATTTTTAGCTGTTCATGCACAGCATGTCTACTTGATATTGAAAGGATTTTGGTAGGTCAGGTACAGGAAAAGGGAAATCTATTTACATGTGACAAGAAAGGCCCAAGATACTGAAGTATAAGGCAATGTAGAGAAAGAGTTGTCTCAGGACTTAAAAGACATGCACTTAAAGCCCCTCGTACGAGAGCTTTACCTCAGTTGGGAGCAGAGGTGGGAACACCTTGGTGTGGTAAAAGCACCCCAGGATCTATGGATCAATTTAATCTTAACCTTTCTCACCTGGTCCTCTACACTGAAAGCTTTAGGGCTAATGGCTTAGATGGATCCTTTGACTAAGTTTTAAAACCCAAGAAATGTTCTAGAAGGAGACTCTTTCATAGTTTCACACATGTTCAGAAAAGGGAAGTTTGGATGTGTATCCCTTAATCTTAATTTACCTGTTTAGGAAATAGTTTTATTTATTCATTTGAGAGAGGGAGGATGGGAGAGAGTGATCAGGGGTGGGGGGGAGAATGAGCACACCAGGGCTTCTTGCTACTGTAAATGAACTCTAGACTTTACATGGGCACTGGGGAATCGAACCTGGGCCAGCAGGCTTTGCAAGCAAGTACTTTTAACAGCTGAGCCCTCTCTCTAGCCCTTAATTCACTTGTTTTTAAAGAACAAAAGTCACACACACACACACACACACACACACACACACACACACACACACACAGAGTGGCACATCCTAGCACTCACGGTGCAGAGGCAGGACTACCATTTTTGAGGTGAGCCTAGGTTATATAATGAACTTGAGAACAGCCTGGTCTACATGGTGACCCTCTCTTCCATAAAACAACCTCCCTTCCAGTAATAATAAAATAAATTTTAAAAGTGACACACTAATTTTTAAACAATTTTTCTCTTTATTCCTAAGAAGGTACATTTGCATCACATAAACATTTTATCCCCTAGACGTTCAGAACTATTTCAATCACACAGACAGTTTAAAACAAATGAGAAGACAAGCGCTCTTCCGGCAATGACGGCTCTGCTTGGCTTTCTAACTCCATTGAAGACACTCATTTTGGGAATCTCTCTGATCAGATGTGTCAGGGCGCCAAAGGCATGGTTCTACTGATCTTTGCTTAAGCAAATTAAGAATCAAAAGTTTTGGTAAGGAATGGTAATGGTAGTTTAGTGTGATACGGAAGTTGGTAACATGGTGCAAATGAAACTTACTTGAATATGATCATTTGACCCCACTACTGAGTAGTTGTAGATGATAAAATGATAATTCTATCCATCTAAGTCTCTTCTGTTATGCTACATATTGACAGATAGCAGTTCCCTCTCTTGTTAAATATATAGAGAAACCAAATTAAAGGGAGTTCTACAGATTTCAGAGTTTAATTATACCCTGAAAGTGTAATACCAATGATATATCTGGTTGAACTTCTGTACTAGTAATTACTTGAATTAACTTCATTTTACAATGCTTAATTTATTTTGTACCCAGGAAGGCTTCAAACTATTTAAGAGAAACCAGTTTAATTTTTTTTACTTGCTCCAACTTGTTTCAATTCATTACTGTTTCAATACCAAGGAATGAACTCTCTTGTCTTGACAAACCAAGCATGGAAATTTCCTCATAAGAGAAAAGAAGAAATTAAAATGATTTCCATATTCAAGTCCCAGCATGCTGAATAGAGAACTTCTGGGTCTTGGGAAAGCTGCTTCTTACTGCCGAGGAGGGCCGCTCGCTGCACTTTTGTGGAAATATTACAGTGAAGCCTGCCAAGGAGCTTACGGAAATGTCAATGGCGACACTGATCCCAGACCGTTCTCTTGGGCCCAGAGGTTTCCTTCCCTCATGCGTCTGCCCTGGCCAAGCTCTTTCTGAAATCAAAAGACCACTGATACACACAGTAATTTGTGCTGAAATGCAAACATGATGCCAAAAAGAAAACAATTACACTGTGACTCCCTTGCTGTCCCCGAGATATACTCTGAGCCATTTCCCTCCGAGAGAAGCTGTGTTCTTCACAAATGATCAAAGCCCAGAGAGGGTCTTGCATATGCGAAACACCCACTCCACCATCAGCCATGAGTGTTGCTTTCAAAAGACCAAAATAATGAAATGCTCTTTCCATAGTTTTTAAATATTAAAGCAAGGGAACAAAAAGCTGAGAACTTACTCCCTTCTCAGAGCCTAATGCTGCTCCTTTGCACTTTTCGAGTCAGATGCATATCTGAATGACAGTTAACCTCCAGTGGCAAAGAAAAGAAAACGCATAAGAAAAATCACATGCATTTTCCCACACACTTCTTGTATGTGAACATTTTTTAAGGATAGCCAATTGCCATCTATTAAAATGTCATTTGAAAGCACACGGAGGAGGCTTTGAATCCAAGACACTGAGAAAGTGACTGAGCTCAGTTATAACATTAATCCAATTGTATCAACATCTTCAAGCATCAGAGTCCTAGAAGGGACTTTAGCATAAACAGTGTAGAGGTTGAAGGATTTGTTGTTTTTGACTATCAATATTGATGTGGTCTCAAATTATATATATATATATATATATATATATATATATATATATATACACATATGCCAAATTATTATGATTGTTAAGAAAATCAAAACACACATCATTCCCAACAGTGGAGAGTCTTTTATATTTCACCCAACAAGCAATAATAATAATAATAAAATACTTGGCATTCATTTTCTCCTTTGTCCAGATATCCAAAGAACACACAACCATTCAAGTAACAAGAGATTCAGGGGTGTCTCAGACATGTGGAAGGAAAATGCTTAAAGGCAAAATTCCTCAAACAGATGCCACAGTGTGGGAGCCCAGAGCCATTCCCTGTTAATCCTGTTAAAATCCATTGTGCATGAAGGCTGTGAGAAACACCATTTCTATCTACAACCCAAATTAGCTAGTTTCTCTCTTGGATCACAGTAATCACTATTTCCTGAAATATAGCAAATCTAAAGCCAATACTTTTCTTGGAAGAAAAGCAGTAACATTTAAGTACAATTAAATACAAGTATTACCTTAAGTACATATTCCCTTGAGACCAGGTTAACTAGTGAAATAAAAACTCTTCAATGCAAACTTTCTTTGTCAATTTCAGTTCAAATGATCTCTTAGTCCAGGAGTAGGTAACAGCTGTTGTTCTTAGCGAGGCTGATTTTCTTATTCTATACTTGTTTCTAGTGAGCTATTTTTGGCCTATAGCCTGGGTTTCTTGTGTCTTTAATGAGGATTCAATGACACAGTATGGCACTGTCTTCATAAAGAGCACACTTAAAACACTGGTCACTCTAAAAGGGAGGTCCTGCAACAGGCCACCAAAATTAAGATCTACTGTGTCCTCTGGAGAGCCTGCTCTTGTGGTGTATATGCTGCCTCAGTTCCATCAAGTTACAATTGTGCTTAGCTTGCTCTTTGCCTATCTGTCCCCTGAGTGGGATCAGTTCTCAGGAAAAAAGCTAGGTAGAAAAGGATACGAGTGGGCAAGCTATGTTTCTGGTGGTGAAGCCGAGATGATACATGGGGACGAGCAGGTAGAGTTCAAGTTCCAGGTAGAGTTTAGAACACCACTTAATGGCATCTACCTCTATTGCCAGGCTTGGTGAGCACAATTAAACTAAAGTACCCAAAATGGTGCTGAGAGATGGAGTTGGGTCCAGTGAATTCACTCTGAAAGACAAGTGCAGATATGGGTAGGACAGGTGAGGTGGGAGAAAGCCATAAATTCTCTCAAGTATGAACCTATCTGTGCCGGTTTCCATATTCATTTATTTTGCTGGGCTTTCTCCAAGCTATCTCTCTAACCTTAACATTGGAAAACAGAAGACGTTACTTCAAAGGGCCCACCTGATGGTGAGCAGAACAAAAGATGTACTGGCTGGGTGAACTCTGAAGATCTCCTCCAATCACCTTTCTTGATTTCAGGATGATATTGGCAATCAAAGCCCTATAAGGAGAGGCTTCACTCAGACCTCAGCAAATAACCCACCTTCATCTCCATGAATCAGGAAGCCACACGGAGTCAATCATGAAGATTGTTCTTAAGGAATTTCCTGGTATTATAGAGAGCTGTTCCTCAGAACAATCCTGATTTTATTCTTGAAGTGTTCAATGTGAACAACATTTCCAAGATCTCCCATCTTTTCATTGACTAACATTCTTCGATAGAAATGGTCCAACATTTCCAAAATAAAAATTCCACCTTCTACGGGTTGAGTCAAGTCCATGAGAAATATCCAGAACAGTTTATTAGTATTCTTGCCTTTCTTGAGAATAGGCTATGCAGCAAAGAAGAAATTTAAATGCCTTGTGATGTCTTCCAAATGGGAAATTGGCTACTGAGTTCCCCTGGAGTTTTGTTCTTTTCTAAATCTAACCAAAATCTTACTGGAAGAGAAGGGTCAGGAACATGCCTAAGTTGGAAGAAAGAGCAAGCTCCTCTGACTTCCTCTAGTGCTCGGATGAATTACCCGCTAAATTCTGGCCGTCATAAACGTAACTAGCAGCTTCCTAGGTACTGTGACTGTCACAGAGTAGAACCTGGAAACTGCAACTTACATCCGAAACCCATGGGTTTTACAAGTTTGAAGGAACATGAGGATATATATGTGTACACGTGGCTTCAGCTGGTGAGCTTGGGGCCATGGGAGCCAGGCTGGAGGAAATACCTACCTAGGAAATTTCCAGAGGCCTCAAATCTGAGCATATTTCAGAATTACAGTTTCTCATTGAGCAGATCTGTGTGACCCCTTACCCCCCGCCCCCCATTCTGACAGGGATGCTGGTCCCAGAACCACGTGCTGAGAACTGCCTGCCATCTCTGCAGCCCTGCGGTCAGCTTGAGGAAGAGGACAGACTGCATGGCTCGCTCGAAGTGGACAGCAGCGTGTGCCCGTCTCTCCATGTTCTGTCATGCGTGGAGAGGCCGAGAGAGACTGCTTCTCCACGCAGTCCTGACACACATGTCCGCCCGTGACAGGGAGCTGGCTCCTGTCAATGAAATGATTTCTGAAGGCAAAGGCTGTTTTATGAAGCCTCTTGAGGTGACTAGGTCAAGGTTACTTCCCAAATATTTTTGATTTCAAATAATCGGCTTCTTAATTTCTTGTTAATTCTCAACAACTATCTACACAGTCTCTGGTCACAGATTTGGCCATGACACCCTCAGCTACAGCTTCCTTTGCAATTTCTTTCTTTTCTTGGTCGGGCTGCCCTGAGCAGAAGCTAATCTTTCAGTGGTTGTGGCTGAGCCGGTCTGCTGTGCCTGCCATGGGTTATTTTTCATTATGTGTCTGGAGGAGAGATTTTCCAAAACATGCAGCTCTTCCTTAGACGTGGCTCGTGCCAAATTTTGTTTCAAAAGGAACCCCTCATCTGACAACTGGGAAGTTGGCGAAGCACCCACAGCTGTGCTTCGCTCTGCTCTTCCTTGTCCGGGGACTGATCGATCACTTCCAAGAGAAACTCTCCTGTGGTGGTCGGAGTTCCTGCGTCTCTGTTGTGTTTTGGCTGGTCGTGGACTTTGCTTTGGACCGGGTGGTGCTGACTCACAGCTATAGACAGGGCTCCTGCCTAGCGGCCCTGTCTTTAACCGCTCCCCAGGATGAGGTTTGTGCTGGCTTCTAGTGTCTTCTGGCTGGGTTTGATTAACATTTTCCAGCTTTTGGACAGGAAGCCCCGGGTGGCTCTCTGCTGTCTTTATGTAATCCAGTGCTTGACCTGTGGGTTCTGGTTGGGGACTGGCTGAGGCATCCCTCCTCCTTGGTACCAGGGTCATCACTGAGTCACTGGATGTTCCCACAGGGTTCCTGCTGCTCTGTGATTTGCTCACTGCACGGCTTTTTGTTTCAGTTCTTTTCACACTAAAATAAACAGACAAAGCTCTTAGGCTCAGTGGAGAGAGCCCCCCTCCCCTGCCACATTCCTACCTAAAAAACCTCCCCAGCAAATCTAGAAAAACCTCAAGTGCAAGTTTAAATACAGATTGGATTCAATAGTGACATTCACACTTTCCAGTATACTAGAATACATTTGGGGTTTTGGTCACTGGGTTATCAATAGAGTTATGATGGAGTTCACGTTTTAACTGAAGCAAATAAATATTCATGTCACGTGTCAGAGGCGAATACTGGTTTCTTCTAGGAGCAGATAATTAGATCTATTCAAGCTCAGGCTTGTGTGTTCCTGCACACACATGTGCACAAACACACATCCACACCATTTCTATCTGTGGGCAAAGGATACTCTCGGAAATTCTCTCAGGCTATTCCAAGTGTTACTCTGCTGGTGCCAGGCTTGCTCATCAGCCACATGGCAGGAGGAGTCAGTAAACAGAACTTGATATGTGCTTCAAAATTTCAGACAGCCAGAAAGAAAGTATAGTCATGGTAGTGTATCTGCCATGTTTGTCTATCACCCGTCTGTCTGTCTGTCTGTCTTTTATCTATCTACCATTGCCATGGTTTGCTACAGGTGTCCCCCACAAACAATTGAATGTGTTCTGATAGATCGATCCTCAGCTGATGGCAGTTTGGGTTTTACAACCTCGATGAAGCTGTGTTGTTGGGGGTGGCCTTATGGGGGTTATAAGCCAGCTTCCCCTTGCTAGTATTTGGCACACCTTCTTGCCGCTGTTTGCAGTGCTGTGGCAGAGGTGATGTCCAGCCCTCTGCTCATGCCATCGTTTTCCCTGCCCGGATGGAGTCTCCCCTCGAGTCCGTAAGCCAAATAAACCCATTCCTCTACAAGCCACTTTTGCTTGGGTTCTTTCTGCGCAGCAACTAGAAAGCTGACCGCAACAACCATCTACCTATCTACCACCTATCTATTTATCTATCTATCATCTATATATCTACTATCTACCAATCAATCAATCAATCACCTATCTACCTATCCATCTATCATTTATCTATCATCTGTCTATCTATCATTTATCTATTTATTGATCTATCTAATCTATCTATCTATCTATCTATCTATCTATCTATCTATCTATCTATCTATCATATATCTATCTACCATCTACCTACCTACCATCTATCTATCTATCTCTCTATCTATCTATCTATCTATCATCTATATATCTACTATCTACCTATCAATCACCTATCTACCTATCCATCTATCATTTATCTATCATATATCTGTCTATCATCTATTATTTATCTATTTATTGATCTATCTATCTATCTATCATCTATCTATCAACTACCTATCAGCTATCAGCTATCTCTTTTCTACTGGACACAGAGTATACAAGATAAACTTTATTCTGGCTATGAAATATACTTCAAAAATTGGACAGGAAACATTTAGAGACCAAAGACCTTAACTTTGGCAAGAACATTTGTGAATAGCAAGAAATTTTCTTTCACCATCAAACTCAAAGCATTAAAGCTGGAGTCTTTACTTTGGCTAAGATTCATGTAGAATGAAATCTATCTATCCATGTTCTTCCTGTTGCTATTGGGGCACAGGGATTATCATAATTACACTAAAGTCCGAACAAGCATCTTGGAAAAGGAATGTAGTTTTTCGTTCTTTCCACAGGCACCTAAGAGTTGGATGAAGCACACCACCAGCAGGTGCTTTTCATCTTCAAAGGGCTCATAACTAATTACTCCTTGCAACACACCTGTGAAGCAAGAAGTCCACTCCCACTGTGCAGAAAGCAAGAGAAAGAGGAAAGAGGGAAAGGCAAGTACGGGACTGAGGGTGGGACCAGTGCAGAGGGGCTTGTGGCTGGCTTCCATCACTCTTGTTTAACTTGAGACTTCTGGGGATCTATTCAATCTATACAGGCAAAGAGAAAGAGAAAGAGAGAGACAGAGACAGAGGCACAGAGAGACAGAGACATACAGAGAGAGATAGAGAGACAGAGAAAGCCAGAGAGAGAGCCAGAGAGACAGAGACAGAGACAGAGACAGAGACAGAGAAAGGAAACATGCCAGACCTACATTTCTTTCAGAGTACTTTTCTTGAGCTGCGTCCTGGGAGAAAGTGGACTCTCCGTACACTCAGCAAAATAACCAGACATTCCGTGGAAAGCTCTTTTCGTCTATGCCAAAAGATAACAAAAGTTCAATGAGAAATCTATTAGCTGAACATGAGAGAAAGCAGTTATACTCCGATTGCTCAGATGAACAGCTTTATTTTAATAAAGACTAAAAAAACCCCATCACTGTTATAGGCTATTTTAACTTTCTCTTCTAGGACTTTATGGTAAATTACATTTTTTTTTGTATTTCCAGTCAACACATTTCATACATTAGTATGTACCACAAACATACAAGTGGGTAATGTAAAATATGCCAACTATAAACCAGCAAGGGACTCTTGGATGGTATTTGGTATTTCTGTGACCCACAGTGTGACAAAAGCTCAGAATCACTGAGCTAGGCAGCCGCATGTTTGGGAGAAGACATGGTCATACCCTGGTTATCCTAAGAATTCATGCATATTTTCTGTATTTTAAAAAATTCAAATATGGCCTTTGTAGCCCTTAAGACAATATCGAGTTAAACCTTTTAACAGTGTCATCTTGAAAAGTTGAGTTTATCAATATTACTAAAACAACTGCCATTAGAGTTTTATAGAATGTACAGATTATTTGACTTTTTTTACATACCCATGAAAATGTCCTAAGGAGGTTAATTATCAAATTTAAAAATCTTCCAGCCTTTGCCCACACTGACCTATGTAAATCCTGTGAACTTTTTTGCTTCCTTTTGGTTTAGCAAGCTGATAATCCAGAAAAGGCATTAATTACTCTTGTTTTCTGGGAATATTTTAGTATTCTTGCCCATCCAATTCCAGGAAAACATTGCTACTACAAGAAGCAGTTTGGTAGGTTATCAGTAGGATTTTCATGGCAACCATCACTGTTATGCTGGAGTATCCACCCCGGAGCACATGGTGGGCTCCCTCTAGTCACTGTTCACTCCACCAAGCTATGAGGAGCCTTGAACTCTTGAACCGAGCCTGGCTGTGGACCCAGGCCAACATTACTCACTCATATCTGGTTGTAACCAGGTCAGTGTAATGGTGAGTTAAGAATAGTTTGGGCTTTTCCGAATTCTACTGTAGTTTGATGCATCATTCTGTTGGAATTGTGTGTACATATATGTGCTGTGTGTGCATGGACGTGTGCATGTTCATGTGTGTGTGGGTGCACATGTGGAGGTAAAACATTAATATCAGGTCTTTCTCAATTATTATGCATCATTAAGACAGGATCTACTATTGACTCTAGAACCTACTGATTTGTCTAGACTAGCCAGTGAGCCCCAGAGATTCCCTGTCTCCATCTTCTAAACACTGGGATTACAGCTGCACCACCATGCATGGGCTCAGGGGATCTGAACACAGGCCCTTGGACAGATACCTTAGAGAGATAGATAGATAGATAGATAGATAGATAGATAGATAGATAGATAGATAGATAGACAGATGACAGATAGATGATAGCTAGCTAGCTAGCTAGCTAGCTAGATAGACAGATAGACAGACAGATAGAGGC
>PVHP010000676.1:119834-132665 GCA_004024765.1 Zapus hudsonius
GAGAGAGAGAGAGAGAGAGAGAGAGAGAGAGAGAGAGAGAGAGAGAGAGAGAGAGAGAGAGAGAGAGAGAGAGAGAGCATATGAGGGGCAATAGAGAGGCTGACTTGAGATTGGGAATGACGGAGATTTATGTGTGAAACACTTCTAAACACGCCTTGTAAGTACAGTAGGTTTTCCCCTTGCAGCCACACCCTGTAAGTGCTGTATTTTCTGAGCTGAACAATTAACATGAGGCGCATGAGTCAGGCTTTGAACAACTCTGTGGGAACCAGAAAGCCTTTTGCTATTAGGAATGATGTAAATTCCCCAAGGCTGGAAGAAGCCCACAATGGAAGGCAGACAGGGTCATAAATATCAACAATGGGTCCTGCACACACTACATACAGGGATAGTGACAACTCTCTTCACATCTCACATTCAAGCATTGCCTTGTTTATTTTTTTTTTAAATTTAGTTTACAGAGCATATGCACTTCCTCCTGGAACTTCAAAAAACTTCAAGAAACAGCAGTTTACTTTCATCCCACATTCTTCTCATAGCAATGGGGAAAATGACTTTGGAAGAAAAAGGAAAACACAAAGGGTGACAAAAATGTTGAGCTCAAAAAGTACAAAACCTGTGACAAAAAGCAGGACAGAGAGAGAGAGAGAGAGAGAGAGAGAGAGAGAGAGAGAGAGAGAGAGAGAGAGAGAGAGAGAGAGAGAGAGAAGAAAACAAACAAAAGGAGAAAGGAAGATAGAAGAAAGGAAGGAAGAAGAGAAAGGCTAGGCGGGTCTCTTGCTTACAAATTAAAACCACATCTGGCAATTTGTTAAAGGAGGCGTATTTACATTTGTATGAAGGCTGGGTAGGCAGGAAAAGAAAGATTAGCCTCCTTCTACATCCCTTGAACTGTCAGGTCTCATTAGAAATCCCTTATTCATACATTTCCAGGGTCAGTTCACTTTCCGAAGTCACAGCTTCTGGTGTCTGGTATCTCCTGTTTGTGCCCCCACACCCCTACGCAGCTATCAAGGGGGAAGAGGATTTCTCAAAGGGATTTGTCCTGACTGCTCCTGCCTTTTGCATCTGGTATAAAAACGAAATCTTAGCTTATCCAAGGACAAAGCTCCAAGGTACAACACGGAGAGAGGGCGGTACCTCCAGGGCTCACCAGGATGCCACCACTACACTTTATATTCTGTGTAAAGAGGGAGTTGATCTCCTGCAAGGAACACAAAGTTCTCATTTTCTAAGGCTACCCTTTGGCCCTCCAAAGTCTAGAGCAAGAACACCATAGAGGTCTGGTACTAACCAAGACTGGCCTTATACATATCTGATTCTTCACAACCTGGACAATAAGTAGGCCAAGGTCAAGGGCCCAGCAGTATAACCTGGGACATATCCTACCTCAGGAACCTGTCCAATCTAGGCAGGCCTCAGAGCAAAGCAATCAGGTCTTTTCTAGATCTCTGGAGATGTTCTAGAGAGCAGTGACTGCACCTCAAGTTTGAAGCCAGCCTGAGCCCTTGTCCAAGGGGGAAAGCTGAGGCAGGCAAGTGTGAGGGTGTGAGGATGAGTGACAGTACATTATGCTGCTTGCTGTGAACGGGGACAAAGATGGACTGTCCCCACCAAAATGAGCTATGCAACCAAGACACCACATGTTTCCTGTCTCTAGTCAGGCAAAAGGCTGGTTTGAAATGTCTGGAAAAAATAGCCAATGTTAAAAGTGTACAACTATGACAGTTTCAAACAAACTCACAGATTCCAGGCCTGACCCCCCACTCTCCCTGAGTGGGAGGTGTGTAGCTAGAGCTCAAACCTAGATGCTAAAACTGATTGGTCAGGTATGGGCTAACCAGCTGTTTCTCTGACTTACCTGTCCTAGGTCTTAAAAAGTCACTGAAACAAAGTCCAGTCTCTTCCTGCACATAGCGTTTTAGGAGAAGAACTTCTGAATCTCTAGGCCTTAGGAAGGCTCCAGATTTTTCCCATGTGAAGGCCACAGATTTTCTCCCATTTTTCATGATGGAAGCCCTCTGTTATCTTTCCTTTTATTTTCTTTTGGTTTTTCAAGGTAGGGTCTCACTGTAGCCCAGGCTGACCTGGAATTCACTATGTAGTCTCAGGGTGGCCTCGAACTCATGGTGATCCTTCTAACTCTGCCTCCTGAGTGCTGGGATTAAAGGCATGTGCCACCACGCCGGCTATCTTTCCTTTTTCTGCTTGTTTAGCTAAACAGCATAGATTTTGTTAAACCCTCTCCCATGTGTTCTCTCTGCACTGATGGCTGGAGATCTCTTTAACTTCCCATTTTCTTTAAATAAAGTCTCCCACTATACCTTATCCTCTGGTGGTCTATAATTTTAATTCTTTAACTTTACAGACAAGAATCTGGGTACTTCTTAAGTTCTGAGGTGCATTGGAATTTGCTGGGTATTATCTAAATTCTAATCGCCAGCTCCCCTGCCACACAAGCACCTTGAAATGGGATAACCTAGGCACTTAGCCTAAAGTGACTTAATGAATATAGGTTGTGAATAGAACTCTATGAGATTAATGGGGGATAGTTGGAGAAGCTGACTTGAAATGACAAAGAAATACCTGCTCTTGTGTTTATAACCCCTCACTTCCCCCCAAGTTTGTAAGACTATCCAGGGTTCCCAAAGTCTAGTGGGAGACGGGCTGCAGCACAGGCACTATGGGAGATTTTTTTGAAGTATAGATCCCCGGGACTCATCCTGGAATCTCTGATTCATGAGGTCTGGGGTGGGGTAGGAGATCTATATTTAGGTTCTCAGGTGATTCACACACTGCTGATATTCATGAAATAATCAACAAGAAACAAACATCACCTGGTGCAATGAGGCAGTGAACCAGTGTCTTACAAAGCTTGGCCATGATATTCCAGGCATCACAGTCACCTGTGGAGCTTGTTAAGGAGCGTTCTAGAATGTACCCAGAACCTACTGCATTTGTATCTTTCGGGGCTGAGAGCAGGTATATACATTTTAGGCAATCATCACAGTGACTCTGACAGCCAGCAGAATTAATGAACTTTTAAAGGCACATGGGATTGATAACTCAGCAGAATTCAATCGGGCATCATTGAACTCTACAGTGAACTCTACCTTCTGAACCAGACATAGCTCGAGGCCCCTGGAGAAACAAAAAAAGTGCACTAACAGAAAAAGACCTTATTTCATGCGGCCTCCATTAATGAAGGAGGTAGAAAACACGCACACCTTGTCAGGTGGTGAGGATGCTATGAAGAGAAATATACAGATACAGGCCCACTGGGCATTATTTTGGATATGGGGAACAGGGAAGTCTGAGTAGGTAGCAAGGTGAGCTTTATACAGAGAATGGAGGATGAGCTCATGAGGATGTGGGGAAGAATTCATTGACCCTGAGTGCACAGTGTGCCTGGGAATGTGCAGGCAGGGGTGAGAGAGTGGACCAGGTAGGGGGTCAGGGAGCAAACAAGACAGGTGCATGTGGCCTGCTAGTGGAGGGGGGGGATTTGTATGGCTTTTGTAAGGGTGACATGTTTTAGGAGATAATTGAGTCTTGCAAGAGATGGTTGCTGAAGAGAAAGGTTCTATTAGAAATCTCATTTGAAGAGAGACTCAGGATGTGCTAATGAAATGGATAAGGGGACGTGGACTAATTAAAGTCAAATATGACTCCAAGGCCCATGGTTTAAATACCTAATTACATCAAAGATGTTGTCCTTTGTCATGGCAGGAAATACCAGGAAGGGGGAAGGCTTGGGGAAGAAGAACCAAGAAACTAGTGATAAGTGTTGGCATGTTTTGAGTCCTCCACATTCAGGACTTGCCATTGGGATAGAATTAAAGGATGGAGCCTTGAAGAGGTGAATAAGCCATGAGGGGTTTACCTTCATGAATGGAGTCAGGTACCCTTATAGAAGCTCGACCGAGTGAATGTGCCTGGCTTGCCCTTCTGCTTTCTACCACATGAGGACATGTTCCTCCTCTGCTCCAGATGATACAGCAGCAAGGCGCCCTCTTGGGAGCAGAGCTCAGACCCTCCCAGACAGTGAACTTTCTGGTGTCTTGTTCTTGGACTTGTCAGCTTTCCCAACAGCGAGAGAGAAACTCCAGGAAAGTCTCTGCAGATGGTGTCCAGAGACATTGATAGGTCAGGAGGAGTTCTATAGAAAGGCAAGCATGTGTGAGAAAAAAAAAAAAGCTAAGGAGACAAGGATGAGGAGATACAGGAAAGTAGAGAAGGAGTGAACCACTGGTAAGAAAGACAAAAGATAGTAATGAGTCCTCAGAGGCAAGGAAAGAATGAAAGTGACAACCAGCGCTCATCAAATGTGAGTGAAAACTGACCAGGAGGAAGGTGATGCTGACATTAGTTGTTTGGGACAAAGCGCTGGGAGCCAAGTCTGCCTAAGAGAGGGTTAAGAAGGAAGAGGCGATATAACAGAGAAGAGACCTCTCCAGTAGAAATATAATGTGAGCTGTAAAAGTAACCTGAAATTTTCTATAGCCTCATTAAAAAAGTGAAAGGAAACTGGTGAAATTAACTTTCAATATATACTATTTAACAAGATATATAAAATATTGTTATGACATGTAATCAATATAAAATATTGAGATCTTTTATATGGTAAGTCTATGAAAGCTGCTGTGTATTTTATACTTAGCATACGTTCTGACTCACCACATTTCAATGCTTAACAGGTGACTGGCCATCATCAGCTACAGCACTGGCTAGTGCAGGTCTGGACAACACTTTGGAAAGAATTCATCAGGAAGGGGGAGATGCCTTGAGATGCCGTCATGGCACCAGGATCGCTCTCAATAAAGTGTGGTGAGGCAGGTTTGCTTACTGTCACCCCAGCTCAGGGCCCGATGCTGCTGGCCAGGACCTGATTCCACAGGAACAACAGCAAGAGGTGTCAATGCCGACGGGTAGCTGACACACAGGGCCTCTGAAAGAGAGCCTTGGAGCTCAAGCACCTTCCTGGAAGCAATGCAATATTTGTTCAGATGAGAATGGGAGAGGATCCTTGGGGCTGCATCCACCAGTGATCATGCCAAGCATTCAGGAGTTACACTGGTCAGCCCTGCCTCACTATGCCTTCAATGCCCTGATAAATGGTCCTCTTGCTGGGTCAGGGGCTATCTCACCAGCATATAAAAACAAGGGAGGGGAAAAAACTCTTCAATGCTATGAGATCTTTTGCAAAGATCTTTTGTAGTACTTAAAGTAGCCATGTGATATTATAAAAAAAACTTTCTTTTTTCTTTTTTGGTTTTTTGAGGTAGGGTCTCACTCTAGTCCAGGCTGACCTGGAATTCACTATGTAGTCTCAGGCTGGCCTCAAACTCACTGCGATCCTCCTACCTCTGCCTCCCAAGTGCAGGGATTAAAGGCGTGTGCCACTATGCCTGGTCCAAAAATATTTTATTTCTTTATATGCAGGAAGAGAGCAAGTGAATCTAGGTATGCCAGGGCCTCCAGCCACTGCAAATGGACTCCAGATGCATGCACTGCTTTGTGCATCTGGCTTTATGTGGATACTGGGGAATCGAACCTGGGTCTTTAGGCTTTGCAAGCAAGTGCCTTGACCTCTGAGCCATCTCCCCAACCCCCATGTGGTATTCTTGATTATTATCTTTGCAAAGCTGAATCTGGTTTCTCATGATTCTGTACAGCAGCTTTTTTGTTTTTTGTTTTTTTTTGATTCTGCTGTATACATCCCAACTGGAAATAATCCAAGTAGATTTCAAAAGTAGACAATTCATAGAGTCTTAGGGTGCACTCCAAGTGTTACTGTCACTCAGTCCTCATAAGCACATCTGCTGACATGATCCAGGCAGGGTTGATCAGTCAGGATGGTGTAGAGCGCAAAGCTGAGGGGGGCGGAGTCCAAGGTCTCCCACTCACCGTTGCCTTTCCTAACACCGGATGGTTGTTGTTTGAGTGCAGAGAGGTACATGAAACACCTGTTGGAAACTGGAAAGTGTTACACAATATTTCTCATTATATTATTTCTTACATTATTGGGAAAACCCCTTGGTGCCTTCAGAAATCCTATAGAATTTGTAAAAAGATCCTTTGCACTCCTAAATAACTTTGGGATTCCCAAAGCTGTGATTCCCTGCCATCTCATCTGGGATTCGCTGACTTTGGGACAGGGAAGGTACTCTTGCTGGCTGTCACTATTTAGAAGAAAAGGAGTAAGGAATGCCCAAGGTCACCCTCTGTGGGGCAGAGTGGGGTCCAGAGGGTTGCTCTGGGGAGTCCTCTCCCTTCTCTGTCCCGTGATCACACACCCCTTGCTTTCAGGGTCAAGGACCTCCATCCCTGTAGGAAAAGGACTGAGTGAGAAGTCTTAGGCTCCAGGCTCTTCATGGTCACTGGCTGAGAAATTTGGAAAACTGATTATTAACCCATCTATTAAAAGGGGGGATGAAAATACCTCTACAGTGGGAACTCATTTATTTCTTGAATATAACACTTCGATTTTATCCTGAAGGGTCATGTCTTCTACCCTTATCCAATGTTTATGCGTTTCAGAAGACCTTGTCACCATAGATCTACAGAAATGGCCTACATCTCAGTCCAGGACAACTTGTATAATAAATTCCTTAGCTCGAAGTGGTGCCCAGGACACAGCTGTCTTGAGCAGAGGTCTCCTCCCTTTCTCTCTGTGAGGTAAAGTCCTAGAGTAGCCAGGATCAACCACCATATGCAGGCCAAGGATGCAGCCAACAGAGCAGAAGTCAAAGCTAAGAGGTGTGAGAGACTGAGTTTGAATGAGGAATGTTGTGCCCTTGATGAAATTTGACCTGAGGTCTGAACTTCTTAGGGACTTGAGCCAAAAACTAGTCCTTTCCTTTCCTCTCCTTTTCTTTTCCTTTCCTTCCTTTTTTTACTAAGTGCTTCTTTTGGAGTTGGCCTTCCTGCCCTTTGAAAATGAAAATGTTCCAGACTGATACAATCTCTTCTCAGATTTGGTGCACTGAATAACTTATTGTATATGCCAGCCTTCTGCATTCTGCAAACAACTGATGCCTTTTGCAAAAATTAAAAACATATCATATTAGCTTATTTAGGCAATACATAAGAGTCTAAAACTGGACTGTCTACATTACTTTATGACCTGACTGTAATAAGGGAAAAAAAAAGTCACTCTCGTATTTACTGCAAAGCCTAGTGGCTTTTGGAGCATCTTGTGCTCTGAAATGTGACTTGTACGAAAGGCTGACGTCAGTTACAGAGAAGCAACCGGAACAAACCGTGGCTATGAGGATGTCTATAATCTCATACCACCATGTAACATGGCCACACAGAAAACGTGCGCTTTAACCATGAAGAAGTGTCTCCTGAATCTCACGTCTATACTTTCTTAAATTATTTTGTAATAGGGCTGAAGAGATGGCTTAGTGGTTAAGGCATTTGCCTGCAGTGCAGAAGGACACAAGTTCAATTCCCCAGTGCCCATATAAAGCCAGATGCACAAGAGGGCAAATGCATCTGGAATTCATTTGCAGTGGCTGGAAGCCCTGGCGCTCCTATTCTCTCTGTTTCTCTGTCTGCCCCCCCTCAAATAAATAAATAAAATGTTTAAAAAATCATTTTGTAATAAATCAGAGTTATAAACGGGGAAATAGGTGGAATATGATCTTAACAAAGGATAGAAAAATTCAAATTCATGTATTTTGACTCAAAAGAAATTGAAACAAAAGGGAATAGAAATGACAGGGAAAATGGCATCTGATGAATTCCACAAGACTGAAGTCAAATATTTCTCTAAGGACAATCAAAGGATATAGAGATGCCACAGGCAAAGCATATGAGATAGAGACCAGCAGCTAGTAAATGGACCGGTGTGAGGTACCCATCTGCTAAATTCTTGGGATTGGGAATATAGCTCAGTTGGTAGAGTGCTTGCCTACCATGAACAAAGCCATGGGCATGGTGGCACACCTGTGCAACCCACCATTCAGGAGGTAGAGGCAAGAGCATCACAGGTTCAAGGTCATCCTGAGCTACATAGAGAGTTTGAAGCCAGTCTGGGAAACCTGAGACTCTGTCTCAAAAGAAATAAAAATTACTTTTTAAAATTTTGTTTTGAATTGAAAACTAGGAAGCTGCTATACACAGATCTATGAAAGAGCCAAAAAGCAAGTGCAAAGAATGTTAGCCTAAAAATGAAGTCAGTGAAAAAAAAATCAAGGAAGTTATTTTGTAGGAAGCACACACTTCACAGGGACTTCCCAGTTTATATTCACCTACCCTTGAGAAGACAAAAGTAAACTCTAACCAACTTCAAGCTCACTTTTGAGCCTCTGGTGCCAGACAATATGACAAAACGTGGATAGTTTGAGGAATTTGTAGGTTTGGGCCAACAGCTAAAAAGGGGCTCACTGGCCATTCTGAGAGTTGAATAAAAGCTATTTAACTTTGACCAGAAAGATATAAATACACATTAAATTTTCTTTCAGGAAATTTATGAAGCATAGGTTAGCACTCCCTATTTTACAAGTTAAAGGAAGTAGCTGTGACAATAAGAAATAAATTGAGTGGGAATTCCCCAAGGAGAAGTTGCTTTCTTTAGGGGGGGTCACCTTGTTAAAAGCACCTCCTCTGACAGAGAGGCCTGTGGTTTGAAAATGCCCACGCCTACAGTGAGGCAGCTGATGGCTCTCCTGGCATCTCTCATGGCACAGGCAGAGCAGGTGGGCTTGCATGGGATGGTAGAGAAGAGGGGAAGGTATGATGTCGGCTAGGCACATAGGTGGTAGGGCTGGCTAGAGAGGGACCTGCTATAGCCCTGGATACTGGCGGGAAAGAGGCATAAGGCCAGAGAGAAGACATCACAGATGACTACTGTCTTGTTTCCAATTTCTGCTCAGAGTTGGTCCTCTGCCCAAGGATGTGGAAGGAATAGGTCCTGCTATTCCCTCAAACACAGACAGGCCCCTTGTTCCAAAATTCACATCACCCGATAGAAACAGCTTCCGTAGACTTGTCTGGGAGCCTCTTCCCATTCCTATCATGACATCATCATTTCCTTGGGAAAATGAGTGGTGAATTCTAAATCATTTGATTATTAATGAGGTTTCCAAACAGAACCCACTGACACGGTGAACCCTATCTGCGTTGTCACTGTGGGTGTTCTGTGGAGCGTGTGCTCGCAGAGATTCAGCGTGAGAAGTCTGCTGTCTCCCAAATCCTAGAGCCTGAGAGAAATGACTGGGGGTTTCCACCAAAGCCTTATCTCCACTGGCAGCTACTGGACATTCGAAGTATTCATCTGGGTGGTCCCTATACTCCCTCCTCCTCTGGATGCTGGTCAACAGAGCTCCCACCCATGGGGTCTTATCTGTTAGCCTACTGGATTTTCTGTCTTTACAGTAAGTTGCAAAATGGAGCTGAGATGCAAAGTGGAGCTGTAAAATGAAGGTGCTGTGCTTATATGACTGAGTATTGTTCTTATTTTAAGCACCATGAAGAAGACAGATAATAATCTGTTAACTGGCATAATGGCATTTAAATTAACTCCTCTCTGGGCAAGGACAATGATGTTGACAATTATTAGTATTCACTAGTGCTTTAAAGTGTTTAAGCCACTTTGATGTTTATTTCACTTGACTGCTGGGGATACTTGGAGAGGCTTCCATGGTAGATGACACTTTTACCTTTGCATAACAGGCCACAGACCCAGTGCACTGAAATCAAAGGATGTATCTGAGTGCTGTCATTGAGAGGAGAGGCCATGACCAAAGCCAGGTCTTTACATTTTAACTCTAACACCTTTTTCTGTGCTTCTACTCCACAAACGATGTTTTCCCTAATGAAATCCATGATATACCTGGGCACCAAGGAGAGATGACAGATCTCTGGATATAGAAACACTGTGGGAAATAAACATGAACAATTAGGGCACAGATATCCTACTGAAACTTACTCTAGCTAATTCTTTATTCTGTGGTCTTTTAATTCATCAAAAGACAGGTTCCTTGGGGGAATGGAACATGATATAACTCACTCACAATACTGCTGGCTAGCCATGTGACAGGACCAGAGAATGGGGAGGACTTCTGTGCACTGCTGTCTTTGGAAATGACACGGCCATTGCACTAATGAACTCATAGCAGTTGTGGTTACTTGCTGAAGACTTTCTGTCATAGACGATGGAGGGGCTCCAGAGACCCACCCCTTCCCAATGGCTTCTGGTGGCGGGGGGGGGGGGGTTAGTGGTATAGCCACTGGGGATGGTCCCAGGCTCCAGGAAATAATCAACCACCAAATAAGACATAAAATTAAAAGTGGGACAATCTGGAAGAAGAGCCGGTTCTATGGAGGAGGGGAGTGATAAGGGAAGGCAATGGGAGGCGAATATGAGCAAAATACATTAGATACATGTATTAAACTCATAAAAATATATAAAATAAACTTAAAAACATTTGAGAGAGGGCTGGAGAGATGGCTCATCGGTTGGGGCACTTGCCTGTAGTGCCTGAGGCCCTGGGTTCAATTCCCCAGGACCCACATGGGCCAGACCCACAAGGTCTTTTGTGTGTGTGTGTTTCGACTTTTTATTGATAGCTTTCATCATTGTAGACAATAAACCATTATGATTCCCTCCCCACCCTTCCTCATATCTCTTCCCCCTCTCAGTCTCTAGTTTGTTTCGGTGTCATCATCCTTTCCTCCCTTTATGTGTAGGTATGATCAGGCACTACGAGGTCATGAATATCAAGGCCATTTTGTGTCCGGAAGTTTGCGTCATAAGCAGTCCTCCCCTTCCTTTGGCTCTTATGATCTTCCTGCCACCTCTTCCTCAATAGATCCTGAGCCTTGGGAGGTGATGGTGAGAATTCTTAACATTCAACAATAGTATAACTTGGGAGAAGTATTCAATTTGCTGTGTAAATATATACATATTCACAGACACATGCACACACACACACACACACACACACACACATGTTTTAGTTAGGACCATCTCAGTATTTCTTCTAATGAGGACCTGGTCACAGAGCCCTGATAGCTATTCCCACAGGTGGGTCACATCACAGATGAAGCATAAGCAGAGAACCCCAAGGTCTTAGTGGTATCACTGAAGTCTTCCTTCTAAGGTAAAATGAAAGCCTAGTTCCTAGAGATATACTACATTGTGGTGAATGTCCTGACAGTGAAGCCTGGTAGTTCTGATAGACAGATCATGTCGGTCCCTTTAATATATTTTTATTTATTTATTTGAACAGAGAGAGGGAGAAAGAATCAGAGTGAGTATGGATACACCAGGGCATCCTGGCACTGCAACTGAACTCTGGATAAATGTGTCACTGCGCATCTGGCTCCACATGGGTACTTGGAAATTGAACCTGGGACATCAGCCGTTGCAAGCAAGTGCCTTTAACACCTGAACCATCTCTCCAACCCTGTCCATTTAATCTAAAGGCTGAATTCAGCATGTTGCTGGAAAACACACGGTATAAAAAGAACCTGTAGGGGGCGGAGCAAGATGGTGACCGAGTAATAACTTCGCCAGGACTCTCCGGAAAGGTTTGATCCCCTCAGCTGGTATCCAGGCTTCGGACACAGGCCGAACCCGAGTTCGGACTCTCCCTCCCTCCCAAACCCCTGGGCTGCAGCAGACGGGGTTTGCAAGCAGCTCTCTGCTCCCCTGTGGAGCAGAGGGCCGAGCCCTCCCCCGTACTTGCTCCCGCCATTATCCCCTGGGGCAGATTCCAAGCTCTCCACAGAGGTTTCATTGCAGGACTGAGACCTGGGCACCCGCTCACGGCCTCTCCTTGGCTTCGGCTTGGGGTCCACAGCAGGGTTCCACAGCTGATCTCAGCTCTGCAGGGGAGCACAGAGCTGGCTGGGCCTAGTGCACCCAGGGCTCACGCCTTTGTCCCTTTGCGCAGGTTCAGATCCCTGGCGCCAATTGAGAGGCTTCCCCGGGCGGTCTTCCCCACCTTCTGAGAGGGGAGGTTTGGGGCTGCCCAGCCTCTCCTCAGCTTCAGAACCGCTGCGGGTTCCGGCAGCTCTCGGCTCTGCAGGGGAGCACACAGCGGGCTGGGCCTAGTGCACCCAGGGCTCACGCCTTTGTCCAATCGCGCGGGTTCAGATCCCTGGCGCCAATTGAGAGGCTTCCCCGGGCGGTCTTCCCCACCTTCTGAGAGGGGAGGTTTGGGGCCGCCCAGCCTCTCCTCAGCTTCAGAACCGCTGCGGGTTCCCGGCAGCTCTCGGCTCTGCAGGGGAGCACAGAGTGGGCTGGGCCTAGTGCACCCAGGGCTCACGCTTTTGTCCCCTTGCGCAGGTTCAGATCCCTGGCGCCAGTTGAGAGGCTTCCCCGCAGGAGCGGCCGGTTCTCAGAGGTGGTCTTCCCCACCTTCTGAGAGGGGAGGTTTGGGGCCGCCCAGCCTCTCCTCAGCTTCAGAACCGCTGCAGGTTCCCGGCAGGTCTCGGCTCAGCAGGGGAGCCAGCAGCTGTGCCCTTCCTCTGCACCTCAGGCTCTACCTTTATCCCCTCGTGGCAGATTCCTGGTACTTGGCGCCAACGGAGAGGCTTCCCTGGGGGAGCAGCCGGTCCTCAGAGGCGGTCCCCTCCACCTTCTGAGAGGGGAAGGAGTGTCTCTCCACGGAGGTTTGGGGGTCTGTCTGCAATACAGGCCCAAGTTTGGGGCCGCCCAGCCTCTCATCAGCTTCGGGACCACTGACCCCCACTTCTCTATCTGGGCATGGGCAGAAGCCAAAGGAAAAACGCAACTTCCCAAATCAGGGCCGCTAGTCCCATTATGGAACACGAAACTGGCAAGGAGGTGGAAGAAGCTCATACAGAATTGCAGAG
>PVHP010000677.1:0-33074 GCA_004024765.1 Zapus hudsonius
GTGGTTGCTGATAATTTTCACTTAATACCTCTCAAATGTTTACTAATCTTCCACACACACCCTCCTTTCTTAACAAAGAGTGAGCAGGCCTCCATGTAAGCCTGGTAGGCTACTGTGGTTAACTGGAATTCACAATTTTTGTGGTATTAATTTCTGTCAGTGGAATGTGATCAGGCATCAAACTTACAGTAGCTGTAGTTTTCTTTCAAATGAAAATTGAAAACAGAATTTTCATTGCATTGAAATTCAAGCTGCATGATTTGAGATTGACCTAAACGTCAAGGCAATGACAGATAGGATGGTATGGCAGGACTAACCCCCTAGTCTGGGATTCAGCAATCTGCCACAGCATATGTATGGGAGTCAGGGTCATAATGACCTTATTTTCATTTTTTTAAAATCCACTAAATTCCTATAGCTGTTAGCTGGACCTTATTATGAAATGCTCAAAGTTTTCACCTCTTAAGATAATGAAATTCTAGCCAAAGGCAAAGAGATGTGATATTTATGTGAGTCTGAGCTAACTTCCCACACATAGGAGCTTAGGAATACAGAAAAGTTGTGTGAAGGTCCTTGTCTTTAGAGGGGCTCTTAGCTGCTAACTATTGCACTAGATGAGTCTCAAGGAACCTCACAGTTTTAAAATGCTGTGGCCAGCATTCCGTCTGGGGATTAAAAGCAATGATCTGATAGAAAAGAGCAATCATAGATTATCTCATTAAAATCTCATTTTCTTTATCTCTTCCTCACCTACCTAGTAGGTAGCCTGGAATGAATCTGCTTGAAATGGAAGTCAGATGCCAAACACAACCATTTCCCTTGTGACCTAAGTCCCACTTCCCAAGACAGATTTCCTCATCAAAAGTTTTATCACACATTTTTCTTCAAAGGTCAAAGAATCTGAGGTCTTATCTAGATGTGATGGCTGAATTTCATGGGCCTACTGTCTTGAAAAGAAAGTCTGCATCTCCCACAAGGGAAGCTTCACCCAGATGGCCAGCCCATGTTTGCTTTTCTGTGGAATCCCCCAGAAAATCACTCATCTTCATTTCAGGTTAGGATCAGAGCTTGAGATACTGACAGCCTGGGTTCAAATTGGAACTCCCCCAAGGAGCCTCGGTATTATTTAAATTTTCACGTTCATCTGTTGCAATGAGTGACTCAGTGAGATGCGTTCAACACCAGGGTAGCTGCTGTGAAGATCCAACGATTTTAGGAATTAGTAAAGAAAGCACGAGACTTGGGTGATGGCTCAGTGGGCAGAGTGCTTGACATGCATGAGGACCTGAGTTCAAATCCCTGGCACTTACAAAACGTACTAGGCATGGTGATGCACACTTTAATCCCAGCACTGGGGAGGTAGAAACAGAAAATCCCTGGTGCTCACTGGCTGGTCTAGCTGAATCTGGGAGATTAAGAGAAAGAGACCTATGTCAATGAAAAGTGATTAAATAAGAAAGCCCACATCAACCTCTGGCCTCCACATGCCTGCCCACACAATGGATATGTGTGCCTATACACATACAGGTGCCCACACACATATGCATAGACATATAGACATGCATATATATATATGAAAAAAGAAAGAAATGTACATGTTTCCTTTCCTAAACCACATCATATGTTCTCTGGTCCCAGGAAGCACAGATACCCTTGACCTTGGAACCATGAAATAGTCCTGGCAAGCAGAGTGGGAGAGGATTTTAGGCATCATTGATTCCTGCACTGGGTGCTTTATGAAGGGCCAGCCTGCCCAGTCCCATGGTGTTCCTGATAGTTACTACCATTTTATAGCCAGGGCAAGTTCAGTAAAAAGACCACACTGGCTATTTTGTAGAAAATAGTTTAGAGAAGGAAGAGGTTGGATGTAGGGAATTAATTATTCAAACCTGTTCAGGAAACAGACCCTGGGCATTCAGGAGAAGGGGGTGACTAGGAATGGTGAGAAATGGATGGAATCCAGGGTTGTTAAGGAGATCTCGTTGATGGGTTTCTGGACTTCAAGAAAGAGCTAAGCAGTGATACGGACAACATTGATAATATCACCCATTCCACCAGCTGAAGGCTTGTTTGTACCAGACACTAAATTATTTATGTGAGTCTTTAAATGAGAAAATACTACATTGTGTTCCTATATGGTTGCTCAGAGTGACATAAGAACCCACCATAGTTTCTTTCATCAATAGTCAACACTAGTGCAATTGTAATTAAGCAATCAATGCCGAATTTCTTTGTCAAGAAGTCCTTGTTTGTGGCATGAACACTGGTAAGCCATAAAACATGAGGAAGGCAATGGTTTCCTCACTTACTGGGCACCAAGTTGGATTCCTTCTACACTCAACCTTACCACCATTCCGTTGGTCTGGGGTCTTGGTATCAATGTTTTCAAAGATTCCCAAATAGGCAGCGTTGAGAAGCACTGAGTTAAAAAACACCTTTGAAATTGGGCAAATCAAGGTAAAGTTGCCCCTTGGCATCATGTCTTGACATCATCTTGTTTGAGCTTCAGATCTTATATTGATCAGAGAGCTAAAATACTGCCCCTTAGAGCTTCTGGGAGGACCTAATGAGGTGCTGTAGGTACCCCATGGCATCTCTGGGGACATCTTTGTTCTTGTCGCCCTTGCTGTGTTAGCTGGCCCTAAACATGGGTGTGATAAATGTGGCTGCCACAAGTGAGAGGTCAGGAAGCAAAGGAACCTAAAAGGATCATAGACCAGACCCAGTGAAGAGGGCTTTACATCCATCACCTTGCTTACTTCTTGCCTAAATTATGCTTGACCTCCTTTCCAGCCCAAGGAAGCAACAAAGGAAGAAAAAATTAGGGGAGCTAAGACTGCTGTTGTGTTTCTTTGCACTACACACCACATCATGGCTTGTTATTCTAGAGAAAGACTTGTTACAAAGAGATGACTGGGACAGAGGACCTTTATTTATCTTGCTTTAAACCTCTAGGCTGAGCTACACAGGGAAAAACAGGGGGTGCCTAACAGGCAGTCAGGGAGGTTCCTGAAAGCCTCTCAGATAGGAGCTCAGTGGTTCCGGCTGACAAGGGAATGAAGTGTGGGGAGAGGAGGTGGCCCAGGATCAGAGGGAAGGGATGAAAGTGCTGTTGGCATGATGTTGGGGTGAACAGATAATTGTACAACTAGGATATGGGCAGAATATTGGACAAGGTGACATGTGCCAACCGCTGCAGGGGCCGGCAAAGAGCAAGTATTGAGTCAACCTTAGAGGTAGATTATATCCTCTCCTTTGCTTCATTCAAAGCTGCCTCTTCTGCCCAACATAAGGACAGGAGACACCTTTTCCTATATGATACATCCACTGACCTACCCTCCCCTTTCTGGGACTTGCTCGCCCATCCATATAGCTATGTTCATATCAAGTCACCTCTGGTTTTTGAGGGGTTCTGAAGGGCTCTCCATTAGAGAAAAATTGTCCCTTTGGTTTGGGAGGTTTTGACTTTCCGCTTTTCATGTGGGTTTGCTTTTTTATCAAAGTAAGGAATTTGCTACTGGTCAGCTACAAATGCATTCACGTACCACATGGGGGCCCAGGGACATCCCAAAACCACTGCCTGGGAATGCCAATTTCTCATAAAGAATTAGAAATCAATATGAACAGCTTTCCTGCTAAGTAAAAAAAAATTACATAATTCCTTTTACACCACTGCACTAGACATTTTTTTTTCCTTTTCCTGAATGTACAGTAAATCCCGAGTGGCTTAAGTCATGGTTCTCTCCTTAAACACAATATGAAATTGCTACCAAATTTAAATTAAAAAAAATTAAATTCTGTGTTGTGTTAGGAGAGTCTCCTGCCAAAAACTCTCACACAATTAACACACTAGCAGAATGTGTTGCTAATTTCATGCCACTGGAGTCTTGTCTGCTTCAGAATATAGAAACAAAATCGGGTCAGAGCTCCAATAATAACACGATTTTGTTAAAATATACATCCCTGCGTTGTAGATATGTTGGAGGCATGGGTGAAAAGTAGAATCGCAGTGATGCATTAAATAGCTTTCTCAGGCAAAGAGAATGGGGAGAAGTTGTCTTCAGCTACTGTAGGAAGGGAGGGAGAAAAGAAGGGAGGGAGGAAGATAGAGAGAAACAGAGAGAGAGAGAGAGAGAGAGAGAGAGAGAGAGAGAGAGAGAGAGAGAGAGAGAGAGAGAGAGACCAGCATCCATCAGTTCAGTGTTCAGTCCTAGGGAAGCTGTGTGAGGTTCTGGGGGAAAGGGCTTCATGGTCTAATGACCATCCACACACATATTTACAAGGGAGACAGGCACCAAGCAAAGAACCTAGGTGAGCACAAACCCAATAAAGGCAAATAGAATTCTGATTCTGATTCTGGCAGTTCTCTCTGACTGCTTCTATCTCTCCTCTCTTTGCCTCCTCACACAGGGCCCAGTCTTTTTTCCATAACAAGAACAACCATAAGGAAGTCTTTTGCCTTTTACCAAAAACAACCACAATGAAAATATTTTGGCACCATTCAGGACCTTTCTCAAAGTGACCCTGACCTCCAAATCAATTTCCTTTCTTCTCAACCTGACCTTGGCATCTCTTCTCCCTAGCGTTCAATATTAGTTACAAAATCTTGAACTCTCAGAGACCTTGCCTCCTCCCCACAATAACCCAGGCAGACCACACTGGTGAAGCCCCAGAGAGAAAAGGGAGACGCTTCTTGACAAAGAGGAATAATGAGATAAACAAGCCCAGCGTGTTCTATAGAAGACTCATTTACACCAAATGCTATTAGCGTCATTATTTAAGCAGCCGATGTGGCTTCCTGCTCACATCGGGCGCTTTGGATAATACCATGCATCACCAGGCGGCCCGGGCGCTTCACTTAAATAGTGATATGTAAGGGAGAGCATGTAACATTTCATCCATCACCCATGGGCTCGCTGAGTGCACAGACTGGAAAAAGTGTGAACGTTTCTCCGCTGCTGCATTAATACTGGAAAGGGAGTGAAAAGAGAGAGTGCCCATTTCAGCACACATGTTAAAAAGAGAAGCAAAGAATAGAAGAAAAAGAAAGCCTCTCCCAGACAAGGTGCTAAGGGGGGCCGAGGAAAGCCTTTTATAGGAGAACACTGCTTTTCAGGACCCCGAAGCATTGGGCAGGAGAATAAGGACCCTTGGAGACAAGAGTTGGGGGTCAGCATACATTTTGGAGAAGAACTTAGCTGCCAGGGGCTATTTTTCTGCAAATTAGTTTTGTCTCAAGGGTAACCGTGGGGGAGGAGCCCAGGGAAATGAATTGGAGCTCCTTGAATAATGGCATATTGTTAGACTGGTTGCTCTGACCTACGAACTGATGCTCCCAGAAGCCTTCCCAAGCCCTCCTTACAGAGGCTGGGAAGCCGCCCACAACTGTTGACAAGGGTCCTGAAGGGGCAGAGTTGGGGATGTCAGTGTGGCCCCATGAAACAATAGTCCACAGAACATTGGCTCCATTTGTGTGCTGGCCCGACATTCCAGCCCACCCCAGGCGAGACAGGTGGTCGGGGGAGAGTGGAAGAGACAGGATCTTAACTCCATAGGCTGCTTGCAGAGAACTGCAGCACGGGGTGGGGGCAGAAAGCACAACAGTGTCTTCTGAAATGACTGTCCACCTCTCCTTGGAACTAAAGGAGCTAAGAGCTCAATGGCACTTGAACTCATCCAGCACAAATGAAATTCTTTAGAATGTTTAGAAAGTTGAAAGGAATGAGTTCATCTACAAGTTATCTCGCCTCTGTTTTAGCTGCTTCCTTCAGGTATGCTGACTCAAGTCCTAACAAACACTGCATACACTGAGCCAGTGTTTCTCTGAACATCTCAGACTCCAAGGAGCTGAAAGCTGAAGTTAGGGCACTCCGAGGGGAATCCTAGCAGGAACTTCACAAGGGAGAGATTCTCTTGAAGTCTTGTTTTGTTTTTTAATATTTTTATTTATTTTCAAGCAGAGGGATTGAGAGAAGAGAGATAAGAGAAGATGGCACTGCAGGGCCTCCAGCCACTGCGAATGAACTCCAGACACATGTACCACCTTGTGCATCTTGTTTTTATGTGGGTTCTGGGGAATCGAACTCAGGTCCTTCTGCTTTACAGGCAAGTGCCTTAACTGCAGAGCCATCTCTCCGGTCCCCAGGCCATCTCTGACGATTTACCTTTTGTGGGAGGATAGAGAAGGCCAGTGAAGCATGTAGGAACTTCCTGACAGCCTAAGCTATGGACTCACCTCCCACCTCACATATTGGGATTTACCTTCTCTGGCAGAAAGAAGCATTAAATAATACTTCTTAAATATTAACTCGAAAAATCCACAAGTCTGTGTATTTGGGTTTATGGAAAGGGAATTTCAATTCTCCCAAGTCTTTGTGGAATGCTGCTGTTGGAAGATTGAGCTAGGACCAGGATCTGGAAGAGAAATTCTTTTGTCACCATGGTGGAAGAACAGAAAAGACCCAGAGGTGGTCCCCACCTAACAGGCTGGTGCATTTGGACTTGTTCTGGGAGGGAAACGCTCAGAACTGAAAGATAACACTGCCAGCTACTTTTTCAAGAATTCAACAAAATTAGGCAATTCACAAAGCAGCTCTGGATAATCCAGCCTCACACTCCCTCTGTGCATCCCCCAGAGTTATTTTCTGGTGTGTTGCTTACTCAGCATCCGGTAATGAACCTGTGGTCAAAGTGTGTAGACTCATCTTATTCTTGGCGTTAAGCCATGTTGGCTCAGGTTTTCGTTGTTGTTAAGACTAATGATTATTAAAATGACCCAGATTTGAGGATCAAATCGGCAGACATAGGAAATGGAAAGTAGGTTGTGATTTTATGACTTCAAATTTTAAACATCAGGCAGAAATAATCCACTTAGGTTTTGTTTGCTAGGGAGTCAAGTTGAGGGTTCTTAAAATTAAATATTTTCATTTGAGAAAAGCCCAAACTCACAAAAATTAGGAAGTTACGCTTCTTATTTAACTAATTAATTTTTTTTAAGATGGGGCCTCATCATATTGCCCAGGCTGGCTTTGAACTCTTAGGTTTAAGCAATTCTCTTACCTCAGCCACCAGAGTAGACTATGGGCATATATTGCTACTCCTGGCAATGATTTTTTTTCTTTTTCTTTGTTAATTTTGAAGGATGTATTTGCATGATTCCAGCTTCCTAGAAGTGAAGGCACCATTTACTCTTCATGTCCTTCAAAAAATCAAATAATATATTTGAAGGAAAATAAAACATGGGGCACATATTATCTTAAGATTTTTTTTTTCCTGAGGTAGGGTCTGACTCTAGCACAGGCTGACCTGGACTTCACTCTGTAGTCTCAGGATAGCCTCAAACTCATGGCGACTCCCCTGCCTCTGCCTCCTGAGTGTTGGGGTCAAAGGCGTGTGACACCACGCTTGGCCAAGAAATCTTTCCTGGACTGTGGAAGCTTTAATATTCTAGCATCACTACGTATTCATCAAAAACTATGCATCAAATCTTGGTATCTGGAGGATTTGGTCCTAGTCTTGAGGATATATATCTAGTTTTTTGAACATTTCTCTCTTCTTTTCTTTGGCTTCATCTTTCTTTTTTTTTTTTTTCTTACTTCCATCTTTCTTGCCACCCACAGATTGCGATGCAAATTAAGGATCTGATCTGCTCATTATACTAGGGTGACAAATAGAACTTTCTGGGAGAACATGGAAATTATAATTACTAGTCAAATAAACTAAGTCAGAAGTTAAGGAACTTTTACTAAGGAGACTGGCATGGGTATTAACAAATAGCTAGCTGTGGTAGTCCACAGGTCATCTACTCTGGAGGCAGGAGGATTGCTTGTTCCCAGGAGTTCAAAGTCAGCCTTGATAATCTAGTTCTCACATTGTGGTCCTTGGACCTATGGATTTGCCTTGAGCTTGTAGAAAAGCCCTTGACCCTGACCCACAAAACCAGAATCTCTAGGGATGGGGTTTAAGAAATTGTGTGTTAACAATACTTCAGTAAAGGATGAGAAACACTGGCCTGAGGTTCATCAGGCTTCATATGGGCAAAGCCCCCTGAGGCAGGGTCTCTTTCCAAACCCTGAACAGGACTGTCAATGGAGCACCAACCGAGGGATGTAGCCAGCATCTCCCAACCAAGTTATTTATGTAAAGTTTTGTCTCGGGGAGAAAACTAGCAAATTCACAGAGATAATCAAAAGGGAAAATATTTGGACAGGTAATTTTAGGAACCAGCTATGGATCACCATGCGCAATAATGAAGTTGAGCAATTAGGTTTGGAAAGCCACAGCACAGAAAATAATTAACCCACAAAGTAATCATCTTGGAAGTCCCAAAGCTCATGATTAAAATAAACCTGAAACAAATGATTGTTTAACTTTTAAGCTGTGCTTGTTTTAGTCGCCATGAACTTCAGGTGTGAACTCCGGGGAATTCCTCCTGGCTCTAGGACAAGAGGGCACACGTCCATTATTCTCTCTCTCTCTCTCTGTCTCTCTCTCTGTCTCTCTCTGTCTCTGTCTCTCTGTCTCTCTCTCTGTCTCTGTCTCTCTCTGTGTCCCCCCTGGGGAAGATCACCAAATATCACTCCAGTTTGGCTGGGCTACTGCTCAACTTTGCTCAGCTCCTAGGAACATCACACCCTGGCCTTCCATCTGCAACTGTGGGGTTCAGCCATATTGAATGCTATGCAACCTTGGAAGCCGAGAGGCAGCCTTGCTTGCACTTTTGTGACGGGTTGTTATTGCAGAGCATGCATGGTGCGTCCCTCCCCCACTCGCCTCTCCACGCAAAGAAGTGAATTAATAACTAGAAAACGAGACAGAAATGAGATCTAGAAGACCGTGGGCTTCTGAATGTCACCGTGAGCACACAGCAGCCGAGAGAAAGGGTTCCTCTCCGTCTTTCTATGCAATGCTGTCTGTGCATTGACTTGTTTCCTGACACATGAGCCATGGCTTGAAAGGAATTCAGGCCCCGGCAAATTTTGCATTGCGCTTCAATGTGGCCTCTGGGATTGAATAAGGGCAAATCTATTATACTGTTGCCATGGAGACTCTGGCACAACTGCTGATAAAGAATGTCTGATGTTTGTTAGGCCTCATGGCATGGCACATACCATTAAAGGATGATGTGTGTGTGTGTGATATGCATGCGTGCGTGTATGTATGTGTGATGCATGTGTGAATTGCAAGAGAGCAAGTGTGCTTGTGGGGGGGGGGGAGGTGAGCGGAGAACAGGGTGCATGGAGGAGGAAGAAAGAAAGGCTGATCGTGAAGGAATGTTCTGTATTTTTATAAAGGCTTTTTAAATACTTTTTTTTTTTTTGCCTCTAAAAAGGAATCCTGCCTTCTAAGAATCCACGTGCTAAACAGATGGGGGCAGGCAGCAGAAGATACCCAGACTCTCCCTTTGGTCTAGCAAAATTAGTCCTTAATTCATCTGAAAGAGAATTAAGCTAATACAATAGAAGTGAAAATGCGCTCTGTGCGTCGGTGATGAACGCCCCTCACAGCTGTCTGCCCCGGATCAATAGTAGACCTGTAAGGATGGTCAGCATTCTCCAGCCCGGCTAGAAGATGATGGATTAATCATTAGGATGATTTCATAAGCACCAAACAAAGGGCAATCTTCCCTTCCTATGCACAATCCTGCTATCACTTTAGCCGGTCAGATTCACTTTCTATCGTAAAGGCACATTTTATGTCCCCCCCCCAACCCACACTACGTATCCATTTGTGGACCTAAGTGGTCAATCGGGGCAACTTGGGCTTTTCTGGCTGGTGCCCTTTTGCCTGGCAGAGCCAGATCTGGAAAGGCTGGAGCCAGCCTCCTGGCTGGCGTTGTTTGAGACGGGCATCTGAGGCAGGCGGAATCTCCTACAGTAAGCAAGCTTCAGAGAGAAAGGCTGTAACAATGGGAGGCTGGGCAACCCACGACAGTTGATAGGATTATTATTATTACAGAGCGCAACAAAAAGCCTCTGCTTTCTTTTCTGCTGCTTTGCAGACCTCATAAGGCCTCTCTGTGATTTCTGCATAGTTAATTTGTCAGTTTATAAATTACCACATTATGTTAACGCTGAATGCTTCAAAACACAAATATATGCACAGAGGGCTTGAATATTTGAAGTGTTTTAGTACTATGGGGAAATAATTTTGTTGTCAAGCTGTGGCAGATATAGAAGTGCTAGGGGATACACGGCCATTTCATCAGAACTGTGTCAATGATGGCCTGTGAACATCCAACGGGGAAAATCATCTTTTATCACTATTGTGTACCGTGCCGGTCCAGATGGGGGATAAAACATGCATGAGTTGCCCGCAGCTCTGAAAATAATTATACTCATTTGCCAGAAATGTAGAAAGTGCATCCAACCAAGTTACCACCCATCATAGTGACACCCCGTTTGCATACTGATGAAGTTTAAAGCCAGAGACAATGGTGTTGGTATCAATAGGGGGGGGGTGCGGGGCTGGGCACCACTAGTACCATAGGATTAATAGCACCATCATTTAATATTATGCAGCATTTCACTTATGCTGCATCTCAAAAGATTCCTGCCTCTGAGGTTCACCTCACTGTTCCTAAGATTACAGTTTGCTTTAAGACTCCAAACATTAGCGTGGATGCTTTCTTGGCAGGTTCCACAAATTAATGCAAAAATATCCGTGTTTGAGAAAGTGCCTAGAATATAATTATGGGTAAATATATTTGGATGCCGTGATAAGTGTGGCATGTGTACATATGTGATTGTGAGCGTGGGCGGGTGTATACATACCCACACAGACATGCGCGCTTTTCGAAGGCAATGGGATCTGAGGAGACAATACGTTCATGCTAAGCCCTTGGACTACTGCAGAGTCATTGATGAATGCTATTTTTTTAATATAGAAAGGAAGAGAATGAACACAAGTAGGCCCCAAGAGAATAAATCTTTATATTACAATCAACTCAGCCTATATGTACTTGCTTTAATCATAGAAATCAACCATAAAAACATAGATGTGATTATTTAATTCTTACTGAGTAAAAGAGAGTGTCTTACAGTGTCCCTCGAAAATATTGTAAAATATTAAATGATTTTGATACACCTCACATTTTTTAAAACACCTACATAATCATTGATGCTATTACCAAAAGATTGACAGATTTTTTTTTAAATGTGTGAAGACAGCAAACACACATGTACCAATGAAGAGGTGCGTTCTCGTGGAACCTTGAGTTCTCATAGGTGTTTCACATTTTGAAAATAACTTATTCATAGTGTCACGATGCTTGTTTTTAAGTAATGATTTTAATTACCCTCTCAAAAGGAAACGGTTCTCTGCTCCCCTTGTATGGTCTGCACTGTGATGGTTAGACAAGAACAATTTCCCATTTCGCCAGAGTGACAATTCCATCTCGTCATGTCAGAGGATGGGTCTCACTCTGCACAAGTCTTCAGTGAAATGAGAGGAAGGGCTTTACACTGTAACATCCCAGCAAAATAGCCACAGAATGGGTGCTAAAGACAAGCATGAAATGCAGGATACCACAGAATATTTTTATACAGCAACAAATACAGATTTCCCCAACTAGCTAGGGCAGATAGGACCAATGAACTCTTTACAGGGCTTCCAGTTCTACCTCTTTCAGAATTGCCTTTGAAATACGATGGGGGTGGGATGGGGATTCCCCACAGCTTGGCAATCCGTGGTTGAGAGAAGGTAAGGAGAGAATGCTGGAACACAAGGACGTCCACAGGTGTAGATGGCAGGATGTGCTCAAGGTAAACTGAGAGCAGAAAGAGCCAGAGTTGAGGAGCGGGTCTCCTGCCTTCCCTTGTTGGCTGCGATGTGAACACCATTTGGGATAACGATAGAGCTCAGGACAGTTCTGAAACAATCAAGACCCAGATCCTCCAGTGAAATCCAGGCAATGTGCATTGAGCCAATCACTTCTGAAGACTAGACTGTACATTTTATAAAGATCCAATTGTCTGCTTCAGAAACCTGTTGCTGCTGGTCATGCCTTAAGTTTTCACATGGCCTCAGGTTTTAAAGGAAAAAGGAGAAGACGACTAGCTAGGTGAATGTGTCACACACTCACACACAGGGTTTTGTCAAGGAGGTAGAAGTGCTGGGAATGAATACTTAGAGAATGTTTTAATTATACCAGCATATATATTCTATAGAGTGAACTCAATGATATACATATTAACCACTTTCTCATTGCTGGACAAAATACCTGATTAGAAGCAATTTACGGAAGGAAAGAGTTTGTTTGGGTTTAGTTTTAAGGAGAAATGGGGAGAGCATGGCAGGAGTAAACAGCCAGTATTTACTTCACATAAGCAGAGAGGAAGGAGAAAAATGCACACAAGCACCCAGCAGGGCTGGATACATCTCTTCCAGTGTGGACCCACTGATTTAAACTTCAAAGCTAGACTCTGTCTAGGAGAACACTGATTGGGGAAGAAGTCAGGTTCGGGTATGTTGGTCGGAGCAAACACAGAGGAGACAAGAAAACTCATGAAGCAACACCATTTTATTCCTTGTAGATATCAAGAGAAAGGGAAACTCTAACCCATAGGGCCTATGGGAGGGTAGAGGAGAGCCATTCCCAACATGAGTGTTCAACCAGAGGATGATGGGAGTGAAAATAAAAGTGGGATCCAGGGGATGGGGCTTAAGCGTTTGCTGGGATCCAGGACACTACCCAAGCAGGCTTTCTTTGGTAAATTCCAATTGGTAGGCTTAGAGCAAGCTGGATGAGCTCTGTGGAGTCATGCTGTGACTAAGAAGTGCTCACCGTAGCATATCTGTGGGAAGTGAGGATCAATGAAGCAAGTCATGCAGGTTGTATCCAGCTGTCTGTCCCATAGGAAGGTACATCACCGGGAGACAACTGTATAAGGCAGATATCTGGATTGACCACAATGAGGAACTGAGAGGATGCAGAGAAATGGAAACCATGTCAAATGTCAAAGGTGACACAGCTCTGCTTCCAGTATGAGAAAATAAAGCCATATTTAAATAGATGCTGAGGAAAATAGAATATGGAATCCCTATACCCTCTGGCTGACGCTGTCTTTCATGGAGATGTGCAGGAAGTCAAAGGGAAGGAGAGTGAAGTCAGGGTGTTTGTTTTCCCCTTCCTTCTGTCTTGCTGGCCTGTCAGTCAGCAGGGACCACAAGGTCTCTTTGTAAAGACATTTTCTGTTGGGTAGCCCTCTTTGGGGATCTCTTTGGGCTTTACTAACCTCTTCCTGCTCTTATTATGCCTTTAGATCTAGACATGGAAGGAAACAACTCCCCACGGCCATTAGTCTCTGGATCTCCATCACCCGCCCTGCATTGACAATACCATAACAGATGCATTGAGTTCAGTGACCCTTTTGTGTCCTGTCCTGTAAGGATCATGACTGATAAATACATATGTCACAGCAGGGAGAAGACATGTCCAGGAACACTCTAAGTCTAAGTGACCAGCACACCTTGGAATTAGGAAGGCATGGGAAGCACTGGTGTAGCTGGGGAGCCATATTGATGTCCTCCAGATAACTGTGGATAGGAGCTCTGGGGGCGTCTCAGCCAGATAAGGTTTGGAGAGACTTATAGGACTTGGGCATGGGCTCAGCAATCTTGGGGAAGATTTGACAAGGAGAGCTTTTCTCTGGCTTGGATGTGGAGAGGAAGCAGGGTGTGGTGATTTGAATGTGGAATGTCACCCATAGCCTCACGTGTTCATGATGGATGGAGCCTTGTGCTTGGTCCCCAGCTGCTAGAGATGGAACCTTGGAGGAGATAAGTCAATGGGGGCAGGCCTTGGGACTTTAGAGTTCAGCTCCCTATCACAGTGCAGGCTAGCTCATTCCTCTAGTGCAGGCTAGCTCATTCTTGTGACTTCCTCCCTGCTGCTGATATATGACAATGACAGCCAGCTTCCTCCTCTGCCATGTTTTCCCCACCATCATAAAGCTTCTCCCTGAGACTCTAAGCCAAAATAAACTCTTTGCTCCCCAAAGCAATTTCTGGTTGAATGATTGTTGTTGTTATTTTTGATTGAGAACTTTAATCTAAGTACATATTGAAAACTGGTCATAATCCCATCAGATTATACTCCTATATCCTCTCTCCTCTGCCCCCATTCCACTGAGGGCCAGTAATCAGTGTGAGTCCTCAATGCACCAGCCCTGTGGGGAGGACAATGTCTCAGGGTACACCTTCCAACTCTGCAGCTCTTCCATTCTTTCTGCCCCCTCTTCCACAATGATCCCTGAGCCTTGGAGGTCATGTTATAATCTCCTTTAGTGCCAAGCCCTCAGCAGCCTCTGATTTTCTGCTTTGATGAGTTTTCATTTTCCCCAGAGTCTATCACCATCTCCGTAGACATAGTTGTCTGGCTAGCAGTGAGAGCAACACTCGTATTTAATCTGTCACTTCCTCTGTCATGTTTTCTAGGCCCTGGTGAGTCTGATAGAGATGACCATCCAGTGCTAGTCACTCTGCTTTCTTTTCCTGTCATTCTGATTGGGTCATGGGTCACCTCAGTGTTCACTGCCATCTGTAAAATGCAGATTCTCTAGCCAAGAGTGAGAACAGCATGGATCAAAGGGGATAGACAGATATTTGGCTGGTGGGCATCACCACCACTCCCTACTAGCCAAAGAACACTGAAAGCTTCCCTCTATGGTCTTTGAAGCCATAGGATCCTGGTTTGGTTCTCAGTACCAAGCATGAATTCCTCCCGCTGAGGGGGCTTTATTTCCTATCTGAGAGCAGTGGATTACTCCCGTAGCCTGTGTGCACTATTGCACCAGTGAATGTACACATTTTGCCTGTGGTTGAGTGTTTTGTCTCAGCAATGGGAAGGTATTAATTCTATGAGTATGCACCTCAATAAGTAGTTTCAACACTGAGGTCAGAGTAGACTAAGGATAGAGATGTGATTGGTAAAGTCGTATCAGTCACACATTTTCTGGGACAGAGTGATGTTTGATGTGTGGTAGTTTCGGTATTGTTCTGGTTTTTGTCTGAGCACTTTAAGTGTGATCTGTATTAGAATCACCCACAGAGTTTTTGAAAATATAGACCCTAGCACGCTAGAGCTACCAAATCAATCTCTAGGCCCACAGCTCTACATTTTCATTTACCGGTTCATTGTTCTGATGTGCACCTGACTCTGAAGGTTACTGATAATAAAAGAGAGATGGCACAAACCTAGGTTTACAAACCTAGATCTGCGGCAGTCCTTCACAGTGTGAGACATCAACCCCTAAAGATATCAGTTTACATTTCCACAATGTCAATAAAACCTTCCACCCTGGATGGTATAGACTCTTAACTCAGTTGAACCAGCCTTGGGGTTGACAAAACTGTGCTTACATCTTGTGTACCAGATTTAGAAACAACAACAACAACAACACTCAAGGAATTCAACCTATAAAGGACAGAAGAGAAGGGGCTGATTGGTCATCTGTTACCGTAAATCAATAAGATATAGACAACAGGAAGGGGTGGGGAGAGTTGCTCCATTGCAGATTTAGTGAGAACATTTGAAAGGATAAACTGAAGACAGAGCTTTTCAAACATGCATCACTGAAATCTCATTTAACAAGATAAACTTTAGATCAGAAATGAGATGCCTTAACTGTAAAATGTGTAGGAAAGTCACTGTGGATAAAAACACAGGCTCTTCTTCAAAGGAAAACTCTTCAAGAAAGAATGCAAAGAAGGCAGAAACAAAGAAGTTAATTTATTCTGATTAGGATTCTAAAACCATAATTAGGGGACTATTTGGCATTTTCAAGTGTCAGAGGAGCAGCACCAAAAGGTGTGACTAAGACAGACCCTTATAATGAACTTTAATGATGGACCTGCTTTTGACGGACTAGGGAGATTGAACTCTTTTTGACAAGAGAGATTTGAGGCATAGATCATCATCACCACGTCCAGTATAGGACATTGTTTTTTCATTGAATATTCTTTTTTTTCCCTCTTCAGATGTGGAAGAACTGAATTCACAGAAATCAAGTAACCCCAACCAAGCTTTCTTAACAGGAATTTCTATGAGTCTCCTAAGCCTGAATAATATGTTTTTGCCTGGCTGTCTATTTTGTCTGCAATCTCCACAGGCAGAAAGTCTGCATCTATAGCTCATTACCATCATTCTGATGATAATGTTACGTCTCATCAATTACTTGGGAGCAAGGTCAAATTTAGCAGTCAAATCTCCCCTTTAGCAAGGCCATCAAGAGCCTATCTATCCGCACCCCCTCTCTGCATAAAGCCTCAGTGAACATGTTTCTCTCCTCACTTTTCCCTCCCTTCCTCTCTCCCTCTCCTCTCTTATCCAGTCATCAAAATATGCCTGATTTAAGCCATGATTCTTTTATTTGATTTCACTTTCATGTGAGAAAAATCATGAAGACATAAAGGGAAGAACCTACATCCAAGAGAGAGAAGATAACCTAACTTGGTAGATAGATATTGAAAGACTATAGTTGTGTGGATCTTTTAGAGTTCTAATCCTTAAGGAAGACTGAGTTGCATAAATCATGTGAGATTTATTTTAATTAAAGAAAAAAAAATCCCCAGTCAAGCAAAAACAAAACAGAAACAAATAAAATTATATATATATATATATATATATATATATATATATATATATATATATATATATAAACTAACATAAAAAAGTATCGTCTTTATTTCTAGAACCTGGCTCTGCTACAGAGCTGTCAGACAATCCAAATTTCTTTTAAAGATTATTTCTGTTTTAAAGAGGACTCACTTGGGAAATCTATCATTGTGTATGGATCTTTGGCAATTAGAAAAAGGTTTATATTTTTTTTATGAAAGTTCAGTTCCACAAATCCTTGACCAAATTTATTTCTTAGAGTCACCGAGTAAAACTTCAGCTTCATAAACACAGCTGCACTTGGGAAATAAACCTAACAAGATTTATAAACTATCTATTTATTCACCTTCCTGAGTCTATTTATAAATTAACCTTGAATAGTTAACATTACATTGATCCAACAACCAGTCTTAAATTTAATCCTTTACCCCATAATGTAGCAAACCTTCTGAGATCTAGTACTCTAGATAAACTGTCTTGAACTTCTTTGTAGATTATAACTCTGTGCTTAAAGATGAAGATGCATTTATGGTTATACATCTTGGCCAGTAAATGTTGTTTTAAATAAACTTATTTGTTCATAAAATTGTGCTTTCCTTAAAGACTAATTTGTTTTATAAAAATATCACAATGGTTTTAATTTGGTAAGAATTTGCCCAAGAAGATTTTTCTCATATCTTTTATTTTCTTTCCATTTATTTATTTATTTGAATATATTTGAAAAAAATATTTCTTTATTATCCATAATTAGATACACTGAATGAACAAATAATAATGCCTAGTTTTCCTCGACATTATCTTTTAGATATGTCTCTCTTATACAACTGATTTCAGTTTGAATATCTCAGACTTTTGGATGTAGAGTTTAGTTCATTTATATTTGTTGTGATTATGTATATTTGTTTCATTTCTGCCCTCTCATTTTCCGTTTTTAAAAAATTGTTCATTTGCATGAGTGTATGTGCATGTTATGAGTTCACCAGGGTCTCTTGCCACTGCAATTGAATGTCTGTCCAGTTTTATATGGGTGGCTGGGGAATTGAACCTTGGCCAGTAGGCTTTGCAAGCACACACCTTTAACTACAGAGCCATATCCCTGGGCTCATTTTCTGCTTTTTAAAAAGAATCATTATTATTATTTTGATTTTTTTTTGAGGTAGGGTCTCACTCTAATCCAGGCTGACCTGGAATTCACTATGTAGTCTCAGGGTGGCCTCAAGTTCATGGTGATCACCCTACCTCTGCCTCCCAAGAGCTAGGATTCAAGGCGTGCACTGCCACTCCCAGCTATTTTCTGATTTTAATATGCTATATCTTCACTTTTCTTGTTCCTCATCCCATACCTTTTTTGAAGTGATCATTTGAAGAAATAAATTTCTTTATTATATGTATGTTCCTCTCTTTACTACTCATTCCTGTTTTCTATCTTTTTTAAAAATATCACTCACAGCCACACACCTGTGAAAATTATGTGTCCTGTCCTGACAACTTTAGACTGTAGAAGTTCTGATGCACAGAGTGTGAAGGCTGCCAGTGGGAGATGTGACCAGCGTTCCCTTTTACTTTCAACTATGGTTATCACCAGGTTTTTGGTGATTCATTTCTCCAAAGGCCAGCAGACAAGGGAAAGACAAACATTTCTTGCAGAGGTAAATTACATGCCAGAAACATATACAAATAGTGTAGTTGTTGTTCCATAATAAGGAAAAGGAACAATATGTTTCACACTCGAATGAACCATTGGCACAGCACTCGATAACCTGCTACTCAGTTTGAATGGTTAACAGATAAGTGCAGTCACATAGCCTTAGAAGGTGATAGGGATCCTGCGAGTTTCCAGCAGTTAAGCTACTGCATACATGAGAGGTGCTTGCTAATCAGGAAGAGAATCCAGACAGGAGGGATAATAGTGATAGAAAATGGGGGAACATGAGTTGTGCTCATTGTCTGCCAGTGTTCTCCACTGTTTACTTACTTAGGAATCCTCTGGGATTAGAACAACCAGAAACCTGGTGGTTTTCTTCCTAGATGGTACACACCACAAAAGGCAAAAGTAAATGAATCCTAGTAGTCTGCGTGAGCAGACTGAAATACTCAAGAGTACCCACCTGTGTTTCATGATGACTAAAGCACTCATTTCCCTCCGTGCATTGGCTTCTGGGTCTCTCTGGAAAGTGTCTTTGACTCCAGAAATCCAGAGGAGAATGCATGGCTTCTTCCCAGAGGTAACTGATTCTAATGCCTGGTTGAAGTTGGGGAATAAAGGCCTGGCCTAAATCTGTCCATTTGGGACAATTCTTAACGGCCATCTGCAGCCATAGAGATTCCTGCAGGATCAACTGAGTGAGGCCTGTGTTGTGGTTACACCACTCTGCCCTTTCTGACTAATCCTCCTGCTTCCTTCATGTCATCAAAGAAGTTCCACAGGCACTCTCCAGAAAACCTCCTGCATGTACATCTCCACGTAGAGTTTCAGGGGGTTCTGCTCCACACATCCAATGTTCCAGATGATTCCTCTGTTACTCAGGTTCTTGGATTCTTGTTCTGTTTCTGTGCCTCTATCTTGGACCATAGGGGAACCATCCTATGAAAGTTCTGTGAGCCCTTGAATGTGGACATGTCACTCCATAATGATTTTCTGATCAGTCTCCTTGGTACTCTGGTGACTCCACTGTCTCGGGATCAATTCTATGCAAGTTTCACGTCTTGACAGTTCCTAAACCACTGTAGGAATATACATTCTAACTTTGATACAGCATGAAGCACAAACCTGTAATTTGCATTTCCCTGGGAATATTTTTCCCCTTTTCTGTAACCTAGAACACCAAATTTCATCATCTCCCCATTAGGGTGGGTAGATTTTTTTTTCTCCCTATACCCCTAATTACTGGGACTATATTCCTTTGAGCATTAAGCTTCATGAAAGGGTATTAGTTTCCCATTGAGTGTTTCATAAGACCTGCGGCCTCATATCTGGCCTGATTGTGTATTAAACCCCAAACTACTAGCTATTACTGAATTTGATAACTACCCAAGGGGAAACTTCAGGATCAGATCCTATGCTTATAGCTCTTAATTTCAGGCACCTTGAGATTTCCATTGATTTCTTGCAAGTTGATATGCATTAATATCATTTTAACATATTGCCAGAATCTAAAATTACTACAAAGTAGCTGAATGTTTCCTGGAGCTAGATTCTACGAAGAAATGGAAATCACAAGGGCACGAACTTTAGAATAGAAATAGGGGAGAGGACCGAGCTCAGAAGGCAATGAAAAAAGTCCAACTATCCCTTTTAGCTCCTGATTTGCTAGGTCTTCATGAATGCAAATTGATCTAGAATCCTAGTAGATGTTAGCTAATCTCCCTTGTGGATCTGTGAGCTCCTTGAAGGCAGGATCTGTGTCTTGTTTTATATATATATATATATATATATATATATATAGTGTTATATATATATAGTGTTTATTTATCTGTTTATTTGAGAGAGACAGACAGACAGAATGAGTGTGCCAGGGCTTCTAGCTACTTCAAACAAACTGCAGACACATGCACCACCTTGTGTATCTGGCAATACGTGGGTACTGGGGAATCAAACCTGAGGCCTTAGACTTTGTAGACAAGCGCCCTAACTGCTGAGCAATCTCTCCAACCCTGTTTTATCTTTTAAGTCCCCAGAATCACACAGCACATATTAGGTGTTCAGTAGATACTTGTTGACTAAATTAGCCAATAATAAGGCAAGGCTGTGTCAGATGATAAGATTTTTTAAAAAGAGGTAGCCAAAAATATTGCATAGCATTATATCAGTACTAATCTAAGGAGAATAATAAAAATAATAGAAAATGAAAATGTGAACCCTATTTTTGTATTCATTCATCCTATTTTTCCAAAAAAAATATTTATTGTATGTTACTAAACCTGGCATCGTGTTTTGCCTGAAGAATATGATGGTGAGTGTAACAGACAAAAGAAACACAAGATCCCTATCCATGAAGAGATGCAGAGGAGTTTAAACAAGTTAACTAGTAATCAAAAATTATAACAGAGTGTTAAGATAGGACATAGGGGGCTGGAGAGATGGTTCACTTGCTTGCAATGCCTGAAAGCCTGGGTTTGATTCCCCAGTAACCACATAAAGCCATATGCACAAAGTGGCACATGCATCTGGAGTTCATTTGCAGGAGCAAAAGAACTTGGTGTACCCATTCTATGTTTATGTTTGTTTTATCTCTCTTCTTCCCTCCCTCCCTCCCTCCCTCCTTTTCTGTTTATAAATAAATACATAAAAATTTTTTTAAAGAAAGAGACACATCAAGGGGGGAAACTGGCTACCTCTGGTGCAATTCATAACCCCCTACCCTATGGACAGATCCAGTATGCGTGCCAAGGAGGAATCCCAGTGGGTAGGGGGCAGAGAAGAGGGAAATGGGGGCACCATCACAAGATTTGCTCATAGAGTATATCCAATTATTCATAATAAATATTTTTTAAATGAAAAAAACATATTATTCATAAAAGCCCAGGACCATCTCTGTTTATATTTTTTGTCCTAATGAAATTAGTGATTGCATCCCCAGTCAGGCTCACAAGCAAATCATTTTGGATGGTCATCCTGACTATGACTGAGAGGTGTATGGTATCAGTAAAGAATGTAACACAGAGAACCATCTCCTCATGAAATTCAGGGAAGGCTTTTTTGCAAAGGCAAGAGTGAGGGATACCTGGAGGAGGGAATGGGATCCTGCTGAGGTGATGGCGGGCAGAGAGAGAAACAACTACAAAACCAAGCACACTCCAGGAATCAACTGTCTTGTTAGAGTACCAAGGGCAAAAGGGTAACCTAAACAGTTAAGAAGCCTTGGGGGGCATTGTGAGTGTGGGAATCATCTTCTTCAGCCTTTAATCAAAGATGGAGTTGGGGAGGTGGGGAATTTAGTAGTTTTGAAAAGATTCTCTTGGACTGAGGGTAATGTACATATTTCAGAAAGTCCAGGAAGATAGTTAGAAGGTTGATGTGCTCATGTAGAGAAAATAGGAATGGTGAAGGAGAGGGGTGGAATGAGTCTAGAAAGCTTCAAGATGGACTGGTGAGGGAGTGGGAGAAATAGGGAAGTATCTAGAGTGAGTTATAGTTCCTGGCTGGGTAATGATGTAACTCACCAAGCTAGGGAAGACAGTGAGCCTATGTCTGTATACATCCATGTATGCATCTCTTTAGGGACCCACCGTTCATTGACACCTGGTATACAGCAAGTACCAACATGTTAACTCTGACATAAAATAAGGAATGTGTATTCAAATGTGCAGTTTATCAATTATCATAGTTTAAACTGCCAGTAATAGAAAAAACAAGTCAAAATGGCTTAAACACCGAGAGAATAGAGAGTCCTTTGATGAAGAACTCTAGGCAATGTTACCAAGGGTACAGTTCTTTCAATCCTGTCTTCTGTTGTTACTCGACTGCCTTTATGTTCTTTAAGAAAATTAATTTTGTGTGCTTGTGTGTGTGTGCACATGGGTGCACCAGGGTGTCTTGCCGCTGCACACTGATTTTATGTTCAGCTCCTTTTTGTGTGACTTGGGTTTACTATGGTTACAGATTATGATCCCAGTTTCAGACAGACATGATCATATCAGTGTTCCACAGATGAACTATTTTTTTCCCTATGCGTTCCTTTTTCACAGCTAGAAACCTTTCTGCTGCCCCATCCATTGCTCTTCAAATCTTAGTACACAGAACAGGACCACACACTTATTACTAAGCAAGGACTTGGCAAAAAGAATGGGATTTCCATGACTTATCCAGAGAAACACATGGCCAAGTGAAGGGGGACGGCTTATTAAACACATTTGAGCTTTTGTTTGTAATGCAAAGGAGTAGAATTAATATCGCATAGGGAACACAGTGTCTGTCCTGTCTGCAGGACATAAAGCATGTAGTGTTTTCTTGCGAGTAGACAGAGTAAGTGGGAGCTGAAGTGGTCACCTTGGAGTTTGGGGAAGAAGAAATATTGTCAGGGCTCAGGAAGGTTATTAGGAGTGGGTCACTGGGAAAGCAGACCTGAAGTTTAAGATGACAACAGCACTTACAAGAATACCAAGACAACTTCACCTTCAGGATTAATTCTCTTCCTTTCGGACATCCTGGCAGCTCCCCGAATTCCTCTAAAGTCACATAAAGACGGTCTCTTATTGTTCCTAGCATCACCGGACTGCAAGAAGCATGGTTGAATAGTGTTTTGCATAAAATACTAGAAATATTTTTACTTAGCTCTGGCTCAATTCGAGCCTGACCTGTTTCTGTCATTACCTCTGGAATAGTTCGCCAGCTCTTGCCATATTTTGGGTTGTCAGGACAATTTATCTATCTTGTTGTCGAATTCACGTCTAGTTTGCTTGACTCTAGGGGAATCTAAATGATTCTCACTAAGCACTGTGTGCAACTTGTATTTTAAATACATTTAATTCTAGGCATCCTCCTCCTGCCACACCCTGTAACCAGATTGCAAACTACCACTGCCTCATGTTTTCCCCTGTTCTGGAAACTTCCATCCCCCCCCCCATCAAAAGGTCAACTTCCCTCTTCTTTCCTCTAAATGCTCATGGAAGTGACCAGCAATGGTCATGGCCACAGTCAGCCAGTCTCCCAGGTCCCAAGGCCCATTGCTCACCCATATCTTCACATTCTTCCCACCCTCATTTCTGCTGTCAGCCATCCCCAAATCATTCCTGTGTCTCAAAGGCCTCTCAGTTTCCTAGGATGGTATATAACCTTTCAGATTCGAAAAGGGTCAATTTTGAAGCTTCTTACTTAAAAAGTCAATCTCCAGATTTGCTTTACAAGGGCAATCAGAAATTATTTTGCCTGTTTCATAATTCATGCGTTTTTGGCTTTCCCTCCTTACAATGAATCCTTTTGAAGGTTTTTAACTACAAGCATTAAATTAAGCCCCCTGCTGTATGTAGCCTTTTCCTCTTCTTCCAAGGAATGTTCTGGAAAGGAATCCAATTGTGGGCAGATGTTAGGTCTTTCTCAAAAGCTTTTTGTGTCAAATAACAAAACACAGTTGTAGTTGAAATAAAAATACTAGGGGTGATTTCCAGGATAAGCTGGGGTAGTAATTACTGGCTTGGAAAGCCTATCATAATGACTTTCTACAGTTGTACTTAGGACTGTTACTCTTCCTTCCTTATTTGCCAGCCAGTGTTTCTAAATGCACCACTCCTAAGAAACTGCACTGAGAAAACACAGAGCTGGTGAGACCTCTGGTGACCACAAGGAGCCTGATGGGATTTCCGAGGCACAGGGCAGTCACACTAGGACATTTGGGACCTCCTTTCTTCCTTCCCTTTCTTTTTTTATAACAAAATTATTTATTTTATTTGCAAGCAAAGAGAGGTATAGAGACATAGAGAATGGGTGTCCCAGGGCCTCCAGCTGCTGCAAATGAACTCCAGATGCATGCATCACTTTGTGCATCTGGCTTTATGTGGGTACTGGGGAATCGAACTCAGGCCATTAGGCTTTGCAGGCGAGTGCCTGAACTGCTGAACCATCTCTTCCTTCTTTTTCCCCCTCTCATAGTCATATATATAACTGCCTGTGATTCACTTGATCAAAATTTGTTTACCAAATATCCACAATTTATTGTGGATGTGATCAAAGATCCACAGTTTATTCATATTTCTTATTGAGTGTGATCAGAGTAGCTGAGAACTGAGTAACTCAACCTGCATTCCCTTACTATGTCCCTGTCAGGTTCTCCTCTGCTATATATAGACTGGCTACCATGGTGTTTTGCTCAAACACCTGAAGCCAAGCAACTTTAAAAGTCCCTATAACTTTTTTTTTAATCAATACCAATGCTGTTCATATATCCTCATAGTGCAAGGCCTCTTAACTAAGCCATAAAACAAAGCAAAACAAAACAAAAACAGAATGAACATTCACATTGCAAAGCATGTGTCTTTCATTCAGATAGAATTTAACCAATTAGAGACTTGCAATATAGTTACTTGATAAATATTTTTACATGAATGAATGAATGATTGAATAGCACAGGTAGAAAATTTGGGTCCTTACCTGTAGACTTTTCTCCTGCTGCTTGGCCTTACTGAAATCTCTTAAAGCTCTCAGTCTATTTCCTCCTTCCCAAAACGTAACCAGTAGTATGTACTTCAGCTTTCACAAGAGATGGATTTGAAAATGGTAGTACTTATGAAAGTGTTTTCAGGTATAATGAGAACAAAGACAAGGTGAGGTTTAGGACTGGGTTCACAAGAGATGTCTAGGGTTGTCACAGGATGAAGATCAATTAACACTCTGACTTCTTTCTCAAGAAATAGAAAATATCTCTATCAAACTAGCAGCATACAGTGCTCTTTTCCCGTTCCAATAGCCTCATTCAGCATGTAAACACTCGGCTTGGAGAAGCCCTACCAAAGAGAAGGCTGTACTCCTTTAGTGATAGTCTGGAGATGTCATCTCTTAATGTTTCTCTCAGAATTCTCAGGTCTCCTGATCCTTCAGTCACATTGGTGTTTCCTATGTTTATTGTTGTTGCTGTTCGAAGTAATTGTCGAGATACTGTATTTCTTTTGTATCCTTCAAAAACAAATCATAATGCTAGGTGTAGTGGCACATGTCCCAGCAGAGCCAGAAGGATTATAGGAAGTTTGAGGTGAGCCTGATCTATAGTGTATTCCAGGCCAGCCATGGCAACATATCAAGACTCTATCTCAAAAAATCAAAGCAAGGCTCAGAGTGATGACTCAGTCAGTAAAGTGCTATCCACACAGACATGAAGAAGACCTGCATTTGGATTCTCAGTTCCCATGTAAAAGCCTTTCATCCCAGCTCAGGAGACAGAGACAGGTAGATCTCTGGGGTAAGCTGGCTAGCTAGTGAGCCCTGGGTTCAGTAAGATACCCCATCTCCATACGTCAGGGGAAGAGGGATTGAGGAAGACGCCTCAAGACACACACACACACTCACACACACACACACACACACATGCAAAACACAAAAGAAAAATGAACATAAAATAAAATTTTCTCTTTCTGGTTCCCACACATCTTGAATATGTGTTGTATTTTCTTTAAATGTTTGTTAGCTTGTGAAGCTGTTTTTGGGACTAGAGATTTCGGGAGAGAATTCTAGAAATGACTCTATTTTCTTTCCTTCCTACCTAACTCCCTCTCTCTCTTTCTGTCTCTCTCTCTCTCTCTCTCTCTCTCTTTTCTAGAGGCACATGTCATGGAATGTGTGTGCAGATGTCTAAGGACAATGTCTAGTCATCTGTGCTCTACCTTCTCTGAGACAGGGTCTCTTAGCACTGCAATTGAACTAGAGTGCAAATGAACATCAGACTGGTTGGCCCACCCACAGCGGGATCACAGGTGCTTGAACGACTTTGCATCTGGCTTTCCATGGGTTCTGGGGAACTGAACTCCAGTTAGCAGGCTTTGTAAGCAAGGACCTTTTAACCACTGAGCGGTCTCCCTAGCCCTGAATCCAATTTCTTTAATAGCTATGAAACTATTCAAATTATCTGTTTCATCTTGCATGAGTTTGCTACTTTGAGGTGTTTAGTTATGTTGTCTATTTCATTTTAGTTGGTGAATTTATCAGCATAAATTTAATAATATAATACTCTTTGTTATCCTTTTCTTCTGTGGAAGGTCTGTCATGATATTTCTTCTTTCATTCCTAATATTGATAATTTGTACATTCTATTCTTTTTTTCCAAGTACGTAGACATGAATGAATTTTATTGATTTCAAAGATCCAGCTTTTAGTTCTATTGATTTTTCTCATTTTCAGTTTTATTGATATCAGCTTTCATCTTTATTATATTTCTTCTTTTCCAGTTTCTTTAATTATTTGATTAGAAATTATTTGCAATCTTTTCTTCCAATGTAACTATTTATTTTTAGTAATAATATATATTCTGAGCTGGAGAGATGGCTTAGTGGTTAAGGCACATTCCTGCAAAGCCTAATGACCTGGGCTTGATCCCCCAGTGCCCACATAAAGCCAGATGCACAAAGTGGTGCATGCATCTGGAGTTTGTTTGTAGTGTCTAGAGGCCCTGGTGCGCCCATTCGTTCTTCCTCTCTCTCTCTCTGTCTCTCTATTTATCTGTCTCTCTGTTTGCAAATAAATAAATAAAATTTAAATTAATAATAATAATAAATTCCTAAATCCAGCTTCATTTCATCAGCAAACTTTTAAACTCTGCATTTTCATTCATAGTTTTAAATATTTAAAATTTCTCTCAAAAGTTGCTCTTTGAACCATAAGCTATTTTGGAATGTGTGGTTTAGTTTCTGAGTAGAGACAATATCCTATTTTTTTTGTGGTTATTACTTTTGATTCTAATTCAGTTGTAATTAAGGAACATACTTTATATGTCTTAAACTATTTAAAATGCATTAATTTTTGCATTGGGCCTAGATGTGATCTATTTTGGTTAACATTTTAAGTGTCCATGAAAATATATGCATTTTCTGTTGTTATGGTGGGATTGTCTGTCAATGTTAGTTATGCTCAATTGGTAGTACTGGTCAGCTCTTTAGCTTGGGTTATTAAATGTCCACAGGTTCTACTGATACTGAAAAAGTAGTCTTCAAGTTTCAAACTGTAATTTTGATTTTATCTATTTGCCTTTTCAATTTTTTGTTTAATACCTTTAAAAACTCTGTTGTTAGATATATGTACATTGAATTATGTTATTATTTCTTGGTAAATTAGTCCTATTATAATAATTATGTAACATTCCTCTTATCCCTGTGATTTTTTTTTGATGTAAAGTCTACTTTGTGTGATGTCAATATAGACCCTCAAACTTTGTTTAGATTCAGTTTTTCATGGTGTTTCTTTTTCTGTCCATTTACTTTTCATATGTATATACCTTTATCATGAATATACATTTTATTATATGTATATATAGATAGCATACTTTTACCATTTAAAGTAAATTTCTTGCAGGCAGGATATAGTTGGGTCATTTTTATTCTAATAAGATCTGCCTCTTATTTATTTACTCATATTTACTGTTAAGTTTCATATTTTTTCTCATGCCCCTTTTTGATAATTTTTTTCCATTTTATTTCCCCTTCCTTCTTTTTTTATATATTATTTGACAATAATTAGCATTCCATCCTAACCCAAAAGAAGTATATTATACTAAGCTAAATTATATTAGAACATGTTTATTCTTTATTGTTGATGCAATAAGTGTTCTTACGATATCATTTACCTTCTCTTTGGAAAAAATTATCTCTCAGTAATTCTTGCAGAGTAGGCCTACAAGTAACAAAATCTCTTAGTTTTCCTTCCTCTGAGAATACCTTTATTTTACCTTTAATCTTGAAGCATTTTTTTTCTAGGTAGAAATTCTTGCTTGAGACCTTTGCTAGAATTTTCTGTTGAATGATCCCTAAGCCAATATGGGGATTGAGTCAGTCTTCTGTCTCCATCTTGCTCTGATGCAGAGCCTCAACAAATAGTCCAGAGGAACAACCCCAGCATAGGGAGAACCTGAATTGTACATCTGGACCTGCAGGAATCCTCAGAGATATATTCCAGAACCATGAGAGGCAGGATGGAATTTGGAGTAGGTGCTTGAGAAGCTGAGGGAGAAACATAATTAGAGCAAGGGGAAACCCTGGAAGTGTACATGCCCTCTGTAACCTAGTACTAACCCATCTTTCCTCAGTTGCTTGTCCTCATCTCTCTCTTCCTACTCTCTGATCTATCCACTGTGTCCACTGAATTCTATTTTCAAGTAGCCGGTACTCTTTCATTACTTTATAGTTTGCTAATACTGGTCGCTATCCAAAACTGTTCTTCTCTTGCTTTTCTTCTGGAAAGCTCCTGACCCATGAAGGTTCACCTTCAACACTGTGTGCTTATCAATTCTCTGATACAGCACTTCTATCATCACTTGTTGTGGGACCCTGCTGAGGGGCACAGAGAACATAGGGCTAAAGGAAAGTTGAGGCTGGCCTGAAACCCCGATAATCTCATCCTTATTTGAGATTGAGACCTGTAGGAGTTTGGCCTTGTCTCCTTCTTTTATCCTAAAAATTTCAGCCCCTCTGACAGGCCTCAACAAACCCTGATAAGCCCAGACACTTCAAGGCCTGAGTTTACTAAAGCTTACATACTCCAGCTGTAATAATAAACCTAGGCAATAAAAGTTTAAAGGTCACAGCTCCTCTGCAGCCCCTGCCATCCACCATCTGTTACATGGCTAAAGACATGCAATTCCCACCACTTGGAGCTGAGAGAGTCCCCTCAACTTATCTATGCAAACTAGGCATCCACAGGTTACGGGCCCCTGCCAATCCATTCATGAAACATCCACAGACTACCCTGCCCCTGCCAATCCCCTTGCCGCTTATGCCCCTACCTCTGGAATTTCCTCTATATAAACAAATATTTCCCACATAACAAATGAGCTCTTCACTGCAAGTATCTCCTGGGTGGCTATGCCCACTGGCTCACCGCTGTCAAAGACTGTCCACCCAGCTGCATGGATGAACCAGGGTGTTAGTGTACAATGACCCTCCAAGGAATCCATTAACCACAGCTTGTTATTTTTTTAACATTTTGATTGCAATAAAATTATATATAGACAAAACAATATGTTCAGTATCATAAGTTATAGAAAACCATTGAAACCAAGATACATTCCCTTTTATGCATGAGGTATTCTCTCCCCCACCCCATGGCTCTTACATTCTTTCCATCACTTTCTTCTACAAATTTCCCTGAGTCATGGTGGGTGAGTTTAAATTTTGCAGAGTTATTAGTTTTAAGAGTCTCTGGATTTGTGTTTTGGACAATTTAGGGCACCGTTGGTGCCTCTCTCCATTATTCTTCCCCAGGATATTTGCCTTGCTGTGGGAACATCTCTTTTGCTCATCACACCACTTCCTGAGAGGTTGTGTTAGGGCTCTAAATGGTGAGTTTGAGGTGTATCGTCTCCTGCTAGGGTGTACCCCATCATCTCAGGTCCACTTGGTGGAGTTTGGTTGTCCACAGTTCTCATTGATTTCTGAAAAAATACAAACAGAATCTCCAGCAGAGAGTGAGATCATTATCGGTTAATTGAGACAAGAATTGCTAGTTTGGTGAGCATTTGGATGGTGTAGCCTTTCTGAAGACCTATGGTTAGTGAGGACTTCCCCTTGGAGATTGGGGTTTTGGTCCCCATTCAAGGTTGCCTTGGGTCCCTGTACCAGTCAGGGGTTCCCTGCCACTGAGCAGATCTCATAGCCAATTAGCCAGCTGTTGATTACCTACCTAGGTTGAGTGCCGCTATTGCACAGATGGGCACTTATTGTCTTGCTTGTCTGTGCCATAGAGCAGTGTGTTCTGCATTCTCAGGCTGTCAGTCGGTGTAGCTTGAGGATGTTCCCTGCTTTCTCAGAATATCACTGGTCTGTATCCCCTGCAGCTCATGCAACACCTTCCAGCATTACAGAGGCTAGCCTTCTTGGAGCTGGATTCATTTCCAGATTCAGCGGGGTCTCTCAGTTTTGTGTGATTTCAGTCTGTGGAATATTCAGCAATATGGTCTTATCTTTTGCCTGAGGTGGGTATGCAAGGGCTGTAACAAAAGTTTGTCTTATTTTAGGTACCATGTAGGTCACTCTGATCAATATCTCATTGTGGGCAGCACCTACTTACTGGATCTGGGAGCCAAAGTTCACCATCATTTGTCCTAGAGGTAGGCTTCCAACCCCCTCTTAGGGGCCCTAGCTATTTCAGGAACTTGTTGTACAGAAGACAGGATCCTATGGAATCAGGTTATTTTGAGTTTCGATTAGTGTATATCTCCCCCCTCTGTCGCTTTCCCTCCAGCTCCCATTTCCTTCTGCCCCTTTGTCTCCTGAATCACTAGTTATTTTTAATGCTTCTCTTATTATTCTGTGAACTCTTTGAGGCAGAGACCAAATATTGTATGCTTCAAATCCCCTCAAAGCATTTAGCACAGTATCTGATACATAATAGCTTAGTGGATGTTCATTGGATAGAAAGTACACACGTGAAGGACTAGAGAGATGGCTCAGCAGTTAAAACATTCGCCTGCAAAGCCTAACGACCCAGAGTTGACTCCCAAGTACCCACGTAAAGCTGGACGCACAAAGTGGCGCATGCATCTGGAGTTCTTTTGAAGTGGTAAGAGGCTCTGGTGTACCCATACTCTCTCTGTCTCTCTGTCTCTCTGTCTCTGTCTCTCTCTCTGTTTCTCTCTCTCTCTGGCTAGGTATGTCTTATTTGTTCACTATAATGTGTTTCTTCCATGATTTCCAACCTCTCTTTTAGTTGGGTGTGGCCAGGGAACTGACTTTATGAAGTGGGTATAGTACTTCCAGGTCTGGCTTTTAAAGTATCCACCCTCCATGTTTCCCTTTCTTACAGAAGAATGTCTGAGCGACCTTGAAAGCCAAGAGGCTCTGTCATCCTGAATGCTTTTTTTATTATTATCCATAATTAGATACATTGAATGAGCAAATAATGAGTTGATATCCCCATTTCCCCAATTTCCCTCTTCTCTGTCCCCAATCAGCTGGATATCCTTCTCCATGGGCATTCTGGATCAGTCAATGGGGTAGGGGTTATGGGTAGCCTAGGAGACAACCTGGTTCCACCCCCTTTGTGTGTTGTTACTGAGGGGGGTGTGATGGTTAAGTTTTGATGTCAACTTGACCTTTCAAGTAACCATGGGTGGGTCTCTGAGGATGTTCACAGGAAGGCAGCCTCTCAGTAGGGGGCAGGATATAAGGAAGCTCAAAGGAGCTGGAAGTATACATCCTTTCCTATGTGGGCAGTGCAGGAAGGAAATTCCAGAGACTCAGGAAGCCATTAAATCTGGGATAGAATTGCAAGACTCCACCCTAAGGCTATATAAAGGGGAAGAAATTCTCTCCTGGTCTCCCTGCTTGTTGGCTGCTGGTGCTTGTTCGTGACTTGCACTCGCATCCTGCTTTCCTACCCTTCCTGGACATCAGAACCCAGTTTCCTCGGACTCACATCATGGACTTGAAGAGCAACCGCTCCCAAGGGAGCCATCAGACCTTCTGGGCTGGATTGGGACTGCTGAGGCCTCCAGCCACGTGGACTGAACAGCTACTGGTTTCTTCACCTGTGGTCCTGCAGACTGCTATTGTTGGACTTTTGTAAGCTACCCCAATAAATTCCCTTTTACTGCAATCCATTCTGTCAACTCTGTTTCCTCTAGAGAACCCTGACTAATACAGGGAGCAATGTCTCTGTATATTCTCCCCCACCATGGCTCTTACAGTCTTTCCACCCCTCTTCCACTCAGTTCCTTGAGTCATGGTGGGTGAGTTTTAAATCTGCTTTATTGTTGAGATCTTAAATGTCTCTGGACTTCTGCTTGTCTCTTGCTTATACCACCAGTCTCTGGGGGGTTCTATATGGATCCTTCATGGAAGTTCTGGTGTGGCTCATCTCTCAGGATGTCAGCTATTGGCTTGTAGTTCATTGGTAGGGTTGGAGGATCCATAGCACTCTCTCTCTCTCTCTCTCTCTCTCTCTCTCTCTCTGCATTCTGAAAAATACAAACAGAATCTCCATCGGAGAGTGAGATCAGTATAGGTTAATTGATATACACATTTCTGAATTAGCTAGATTCTATTGTTAGTAGCTCTTTGTAAATGACTCGTATAGTGCATGGAGGATGGAGAAGCACAGCCCTATCTATTCCTCATCAATGGCCAATGATGAACATCTATTCTGAGATGCCACAGTAGGGAGAGAGAAGCTTCCATAGTATCAAGTCACTCCTACTGGGGAACTATTTATTTATTTGTTTATTTATTATTTAAACAAGTCACATTGTCTTGAGATTGGACCTAATGGAATATCTTCAGTTCAAACTCAATTCTGAGTATGGTGAATGTTATATACTGTGTTCTGGAAAGCCTGCCTGTGGCCTCTGGACTCCTATGAGTCCATGAAAGGTCATTCATGGTCTGAAGCAATAAACTAAGCTATGGTCCGATTAGGTTCTATTCCTGGGTCTGCCCCCCACTGGCTTTGGGTACACTGCCAAGCAAAATTACAGCATGGATGCTCAAACCACCCACCTATAGGGAAAATACGATAGAAGCAGAAACACTCAACCCAGCAGAAATGCAGGTGGCAGTGTTTTCTGCCAAGGAGGAAATGCTGGCCCTCTGACCCGGCTCTTGCAGGCTTCAGCGCTCTCCACAATCTTACAAACAAATGCTGCTTTGCTCGCTCACCCACTGCCAGCCTGGCCAGCCTAGAGGAGCGCTGTGATCTTTCTTTGGTGCAGGCACACTGCACATGATCCAATCAAAATGTCTCTGTCCTTGTCAGTGTCAACTTTCCAAGCCATAGGATGAAGACTGAGTTTAGTTAGTTGCAAGACACACGTTTTTAATATGCCAGAAG